>QPKB01000403.1:0-36021 GCA_003546025.1 Camphora micrantha
AGTCTGGATCGGGAAAACGCCTCCGAAAAATGGAACCGACATGCATTACCTCGCATGAGGTAGAGAAACTTGTTAGGAAACTGACGGTTCACAAATAGGAACTCCCGGTTAGAGAATTTAGAAGCGAAAATCGAAAGATTTTCCAAACACTTAGCTCGAAAACGGACCGCCGGGGGTCGGAACGGGAAATGGCCCTCGGAAAAATTGAAAAATAGGCACGAGCACCTTCGCTCGAAGGTAGAGTAACTTGTACGAAACTGACGGTTCGTAAATAGGACTCCCGGTTAGAGAATATGAAGCGGAAATCGGACAACGATTTTCCAACACTTAGGCTCGAAAACGGCCCGTCGGGGGGTGCGGAACGGGAAACGGCCCCCGAAAAAATTGAAAACCGGCACGAGCACTTCGCTCGAGGGTAGAGTAACTTGTAGGAACTGACGGTTCCGCAAATAAAACTCCCGGTTAGAGAATTAGAAGCGAAAATCGATGATTTTCCCAACACTTAGGCTTCGAAAAACGGCCCACCGGGGGTCAGGAACAGGGAAACGTCCCCCAAAAAAATTGGAAACGGGCAGGAGCACCTCGCTCGAGGGTAGAGTAACTTTGTAGGAGCCGACAGTTCGCAAATAACCAAACTCTCGGTTAGAGAATATGAAACGAAAAATCAACGATTTTCCAAACACCTAAGCTCGAAAACGGACCAACCAGGGATCCGGAATGGGGAACGGCCCCCGGAAAAATCAGAAACTGGCACGATCACCTCGAATGAGGGTAAAGTAACTTGTAGGAACAAACGGTTCGCAAATAGAACTCTCGGTTAGAGAATTAGAAGAGAAAACATTGGATTTTCCAACACTTAGGCTCGAAAACGGTCCACCGGGGAGTTCGGATCAGGAAACGGCCCCCGCAAAAATTGAAAACCGGCACGAGCACTTCGCTTGAGGGTAGAGTAACTTGTAGGAACTGACGGTTCGCAAATAGGACTCCCGGTTAGAAAATTAGAATCGAAAATCGACGATTTTCCAACATTTAGGCTCGAAAACAGCCCGCCGGGGGTCTGGCACTGGAAATGGCCCTTGGAAAAATCGGAAACCGGTGCGAACACCTCGCTCAAGGGTAAAGTAATGTGTAGGAACTGACGGTTCACAAAAAGGACTCCCAGTTAGAGAAGCGAAAATCGACAATTTTCCAACACTTAGGCTCGAAAACGGCCTGCCGGGGGTCCGAAATGGAAAACGACCCTTGGAAAAATAAAAAATCGGCACGAGCATTTCGATTGAGGGTAGAGTAACTTTTATTAACTGATGGTTCACAAATAGAACTCCCGGTTAGAGAATATGAAGCGAAAATCGACGATTTTTCCAACACTTAGGCTCGAAAACGGTCCACCGGGGGTGCGGAATAGGAAATGCTCCCTGAAAAAATAAAAAACTGGCACGATCATCTCGCACGAGGGTAGAGTAACTTGTAGGAACTGACGGTTCGTAAATAGGACTCCCGGTTAGAGAATTAGAAGCGAAAATCGACGATTTTCCAACACTTAGGCTCGAAAAACAGAACGCCGGGGGCCGCAACGGGAAACGGCCCTCGAAAAATCAAAAATCGGCACGAGCATTTCGCTTAAGGGTAGAGTAACTTGTAGCAACTGATAGTTCGCAAATAGAACTCCCGGTTAGAGAATTAGAAGAGAAAACATTGGATTTTCCAACACTTAGGCTCGAAAACGGTTCGCCGGGAGTCCGGATCTGGAAATGGCCCCCGAAAAAATCGAAAACCGGCATCAGCACCTCGCACGAGGGTAGAGAAACTTGTAGGAACTGACGGTTCACAAATAAGACTCCCGATTAGAGAATTAGAAGCGAAAATCGACGATTTTCCAACACTTAGGCTAGAAAACGGCCCGCCGGGGGTCTGAAATGGGAAACGGCCCTCGAAAAAATTGAAAACCGGCACGAGCACTTCGCTCGAGGGTAGAGTAACTTGTAGGAACTGACGGTTCGCAAATAGGACTCCCGGTTAGAGAATATGAAGCGAAAAACGACGATTTCCAACACTTAGGCTCGAAAATGGCTCGCCGGGGTCCGGAACCGGAAATGGCCCCCTGAAAAAATTAAAAACCGGCATGATCACTTCGCTGACGAGGGTAGAGTAACTTGTAGGAACTGACGGTTCGCAACTAGAACTCCCGGTTAGAGAATTAGAAAGTGAAAATCGATGATTTTCCAAAAGCTTAGGCTCGAAAACGGCCCCACCGGGGTCAGAAACGGGAAACGGCCCCAAACAAATTGGAAACGGGCAAGAGCACCTCACTCGAGGGTAGAGTAACTTTTAGGAACTAACGGTTCGCAAATACGACTCCCGGTTAGAGAATATGAAACAAAAATCGACGATTTTCCAACACTTAGGCTCGAAAACGACCAGTCAGGGGTCCGGAACGGGGAATGGCCCTCAGAAAAATTGGAAACTGGTACAATCACCTCGCACGAGGGTAGAGGAACTTGTAGCAACTGATGGTTCGCAAATAGAACTCCCGGTTAGAGAATTAGAAGAGAAAACATTGAATTTTCCAACACTTAGGGTCGAAAACAGTCCGCTGGGAGTCCGGATCGGGAAACGGCCCTCGCAAAAAATCAAAAACCGGCACGAGCACTTCGCTTGAGGGAAGAGTAACTTGTAGGATATGACGGATCCGAATAGGAGTCCCGGTTAGAGAATATGAATCGAAAAACGAGGATTTCCCAACACTTCGGCTCGAAAATGGCCCGCCGGGGGTCCGGAACTGGAATTTTTGCCCCCGGAAAAATTGAAAACCGGCATGAGTACTTCGCTCGCAGGTAGAGTAAACTTATAGGAATTGACGATTTGCAAATAGGACTCCCGGTTAGAAAATTAGAATCGAAAATCGACGATTTTCCAACATTTAGGCTCGAAAACCGCCCGCCGGGGGTCCGGCACTGGAAATGGCCGTTGGAAAAATCGGAAACCGGTGCGAACACCTCGCTCAAGGGTAAAGTAATGTGTAGGAACTGACGGTTCGCAAAAAGGACTCCCAGTTAGAGAAGCGCGAAAATCGACGATTTTTCCAACACTTAGGCTCGAAAACGGCCCGCCGGGTCCGAAATGGAAAACGACCCTTGGAAAAATAAAAATCGGCACGAGCATTTCGATTGAGGGTAGAGTAAACTTTTAGTAACTGATGGTTCACAAATAGAACTCCCGGTTAGAGAATATGAAGCGAAAATCGACGATTTTCCAACACTTAGGCTCGAAAACGGACCACCGGGGGTGCGGAATAGGAAATGCTCCCTGAAAAAATAAAAAAACTGGAACGATCATCTCACACACGAGGGTAGAGTAACTTGTAGGAACTGACGGTTCGTAAATAGGACTCCCGGTTAGAGAATTAGAAGCGAAAATCGACGATTTTCCAACACTTAGGCTCGAAAACAGCCCGCCGGGGGCCGCAACGGGAAACGGCCCTCGAAAAATCAAAAATCGGCACGAGCATTTCGCTTAAGGGTAGAGTAACTTGTAGCAACTGATAGTTCGCAAATAGAACTCCCGGTTAGAGAATTAGAAGAGAAAAACATTGGATTTTCCAACACTTAGGCTCGAAAACGGTTCGCCGGGAGTCCGGATCTGGAAATGGCCCCCGGAAAAATCGAAAACCGGCATCAGCACCTCGCACGAGGGTAGAGAAACTTGTAGGAACTGACGGTTCACAAATAAGACTCCCGATTAGAGAATTAGAAGCGAAAATCGACGATTTTCCAACACTTAGGCTAGAAAACGGCCCGCCGGGGGTCTGAAATGGGAAACGGCCCTCGAAAAAATTGAAAACCGGCACGAGCACTTCGCTCGAGGGTAGAGTAACTTGTAGGAACTGACGGTTCGCAAATAGGACTCCCGGTTAGAGAATATGAAGCGAAAAACGACGATTTTCCAACACTTAGGCTCGAAAATGGCTTGCCGGGGGTCCGGAACCGGAAATGGCCCCCTGAAAAATTAAAAACCGGCATGATCACTTCGCTGGAGGGTAGAGTAACTTGTAGGAACTGACGGTTCGCAACTAGAACTCCCGGTTAGAGAATTAGAAAGTGAAAATCGATGATTTTCCAAAGCTTAGGCTCGAAAACGGCCCACCGGGGGTCAGAAACGGGAAACGGCCCCCAAACAAATTGGAAACGGGCAAGAGCACCTCACTCGAGGGTAGAGTAACTTTTAGGAACTAACGGTTCGCAAATACGACTCCCGGTTAGAGAATATGAAACAAAAATCGACGATTTTCCAACACTTAGGCTCGAAAACGACCAGCCAGGGGTCCGGAACGGGAATGGCCCTCAGAAAAATTGGAAACTGGTATACAATCACCTCGCACGAGGGTAGAGGAACTTGTAGCAACTGATGGTTTCGCAAATAGAACTCCCGGTTAGAGAATTTAGAAGAGAAAAACATTGAATTTTTCCAACACTTAGGTACTCGAAAACAGTCCGCTGGGAGTCCGGATCGGGAAACGGCCCTCGCAAAAATCAAAAACCGGCACGAGCACTTCGCTTGAGGGAAGAGTAACTTGTAGGATATGACGGATCCCGAATAGGAGTCCCGGTTAGAGAATATGAATCGAAAAAACGAGGATTTTCCCAACACTTCGGCTCGAAATGGCCCGCCGGGGGTCCGGAACTGGAATTTTGCCCCCGGAAAAATTGAAAACCGGCATGAGTACTTCGCTCGAGGGTAGAGTAACTTATAGGAATTGACGATTTGCAAATAGGACTCCCGGTTAGAAAATTAGAATCGAAAATCGACGATTTTCCAACATTTAGGCTCGAAAACCGCCCGCCGGGGGTCCGGCACTGGAAATGGCCGTTGGAAAAATCGGAAACCGGTGCGAACACCTCGCTCAAGGGTAAAGTAATGTGTAGGAACTGACGGTTCGCAAAAAGGACTCCCAGTTAGAGAAGCGAAAATCGACGATTTTCCAACACTTAGGCTCGAAAACGGCCCGCCGGGGGTCCGAAATGGAAAACGACCCTTGGAAAAATAAAAAATCGGCACGAGCATTTCGATTGAGGGTAGAGTAACTTTTAGTAACTGATGGTTCACAAATAGAACTCCCGGTTAGAGAATATGAAGCGAAAATCGACGATTTTCCAACACTTAGGCTCGAAAACGGTCCACCGGGGGTGCGGAATAGGAAATGCTCCCTGAAAAAATAAAAAACTGGAACGATCATCTCACACGAGGGTAGAGTAACTTGTAGGAACTGACGGTTCGTAAATAGGACTCCCGGTTAGAGAATTAGAAGCGAAAATCGACGATTTTCCAACACTTAGGCTCGAAAACAGCCCGCCGGGGGCCGCAACGGGAAACGGCCCTCAAAAAATCAAAAATCGGCACGAGCATTTCGCTTAAGGGTAGAGTAACTTGTAGCAACTGATAGTTCGCAAATAGAACTCCCGGTTAGAGAATTAGAAGAGAAAACATTAGATTTTCCAACACTTAGGCTCGAAAACGGTTCGCCGGGAGTCCGGATCTGGAAATGGCCCCGGAAATCGAAAACCGGCATCAGCACCTCGCACGAGGGTAGAGAAACTTGTAGGAACTGACGGTTCACAAAATAAGACTCCCGATTAGAGAATTAGAAGCGAAAATCGACGATTTTCCAACACTTAGGCTAGAAAACGGCCCGCCGGGGGTCTGAAATGGGAAACGGCCCTCGAAAAAATTCAAAACCGGCACGAGCACTTCGCTCGAGGGTAGAGTAACTTGTAGGAACTGACGGTTCGCAAATAGGACTCCCGGTTAGAGAAATATGAAGCGAAAAACGACGATTTTCCAACACTTAGGCTCGAAAATGGCTTGCCGGGGGTCCGGAACCAGAAATGGCCCCCTGAAAAATTAAAAACCGGCATGATCACTTCGCTGGAGGGTAGAGTAACTTGTAGGAACTGACGGTTCGCAAATAGAACTCCCGGTTAGAGAATTAGAAAGTGAAAATCGATGATTTTCCAAAGCTTAGGCTCGAAAACGGCCCACCGGGGGTCAGAAACGGGAAACGGCCACCAAACAAATTGGAAACGGGCAAGAGCACCTCACTCGAGGGTAGAGTAACTTTTAGGAACTGACGGTTCGCAAATACGACTCCCGGTTAGAGAATATGAAACAAAAATCGACGATTTTCCAACACTTAGGCTCGAAAACGACCAGCCAGGGGTCCGGAACGGGGAATGGCCCTCAGAAAAATTGGAAACTGGTACAATCACCTCGCACGAGGGTAGAGGAACTTGTAGCAACTGATGGTTCGCAAATAGAACTCCCGGTTAGAGAATTAGAAGAGAAAACATTGAATTTTCCAACACTTAGGGTCGAAAACAGTCCGCTGGGAGTCCGGATCGGGAAACGGCCCTCGCAAAAATCAAAAACCGGCACGAGCACTTCGCTTGAGGGAAGAGTAACTTGTAGGATATGACGGATCCCGAATAGGAGTCCCGGTTAGAGAATATGAATCGAAAACGAGGATTTCCCAACACTTCGGCTCGAAAATGGCCCGCCGGGGTCCGGAACTGGAATTTTGCCCCCGGAAAAATTGAAAACCGGCATGAGTACTTCGCTCGAGGGTAGAGTAACTTGTAGGAATTGACGATTTGCAAATAGGACTCCCGGTTAGAAAATTAGAATCGAAAATCGACGATTTTCCAACATTTAGGCTCGAAAACAGCCCGTCGGGGGTCCGGCACTGGAAACGGCCCTTGGAAAAATCAGAAACCGCTGTGAGCACCTCGCTCGAGGGTAGAGTAACTTTAGGAACTGACGGTTCGCAAAAAGGACTCCCGGTTAGAGAATTAGAAGCGAAAATCGACGATTTTCCAACGCTTAGTCTCGAAAACGGCCCGTCGGGGGTTCTGAACGGGAAACGGCTCCCTGAAATATCAAAAAATGGCACGAGCACTTCGCTCGAGGGTAGAGTAACTTGTAGGAATTGACGGTTTTGCAAATAGGACTCCCGGTTAGAGAATTAGAAGCGAAAACATAAGATTTTCCATCACTTAGGCTGAAAAAACGACTCACCGAGGGGTCCATAACGGGGAACGGCCCCCGGAAAAATCGAAAACTGGTACGATCACCTCGCTCGAGGGTAGAGTAACTTGTAGGAACTGACAGTTCGCAAATAGAACTCCCGGTTCGAGAATTAGAAAGAGAAAACATTGGATTTTCCAACACTTAGGCTCGAAAAACAGTCAGCCGGGAGTCCAACACTTAGGCCCTCGAAAAATTGAAAACTGGCTCGAGCACTTCGTTCAAGGGTAAAGTAACTTGTAGGAACTGACCGGTCACAAATAGTTCTCCCGGTTAGAGAATTAGAAGAGAAAAAATCAACGATTTTCCAACACTTAGGCTCGAAAAAGGCCCGCCGGGGGTCCGAAATTTGAAATGGCCCTTGGAAAAAATCGAAAACTGGCACGAGCATTTCTCTTGAGGGTGGAGCAACTTTAGGAACTGACGGTTCGCAAATAGAACTCCCTGTTAGAGAATTAGAAGCGAAATCGACGATTTTCCCAACATTTAGGCTCGAAAACGGCCCGCCGGGGGTCCGGCATGGGAAACGACCCTTGGAAAAATTGAAAATCGGTGCGAGCACCTCGCTCGAGGGTTTAGAGTAACTTGTAGGAACTGACAGTTCGCAAAAAGGACTCCCGGTTAGAGAATTAGAAGCGAAAATCGATGATTTTCCAACGCTAAGGTTCGGAAACGGCCCGCCGGGGGTCCGTAATGGGAGACGGCCCCCAAAAAAATTGGAAACGGGTATGAGCACCTCGCTTGAGGGTAGAGTAACTTGGAGGAACTGACGGTTCGCAAATAGGACTCCCGGTTAGAGAATATGAAGTGAAAATCGACGATTTTCCAATACTTTGGCTCGAAAACGACCCGCCGGGGGTTCGGAACGGGGAACGGCCCTTGGGAAAATTGGGAACTGGCACGATCACCTCGTACGTGGGTAGATTAACTTGTAAGAACTGACGGTTCGCAAATAGAACTCCCGGTTAGAGAATTAGAAGAGAAAATATTGGATTTTCCAACACTTAGGCTCGAAAACGGTCCGCCGGGAGTCCGGATCGGGAAACGGCCCCCGGGAAAATCGAAAACCGGTATGAGCACTTCGTTCAAGGGTATGGTAACTTGTAGGAACTGACAGTTCACAAATAGGACTCGCGGTTAGAGAATTAGAAGCGAAAATCGACGATTTTTCAACACTTAGGCTTGAAAACGGCCCGCTGGGGGTCTGGAATGGGTAACGGCCCTTGGAAAAATCGAAAAAAGGCACGAGCACCTCACTCGAGGCGAAATTAACTTGCACGAACTAGCGGCTCGTAAATCGGACTCTCGGTTAACGAATTAGACCTAAAAACATTGGATTCTTAGCACTTAGTTTCGAAAATAGGCCGTCGGAGGTCGAAAACAGGAAACGACCATTGGACAGCCCAGAAACCAGCACGAGTATCTTTTTCAAGGCCAAAGTAACTTGTAGGAATTGATGGTTAATGAATCAGATATCCGGTTAACGAATTAAACGAAAAAACCGCCTAAATCTTTAAACTTAAGATGTATATATATACATGTTTATCTTTCATTTATAATTTAATTCATTGAAAAGATTCTAATGTTGTTTTTGTCATTGCAGATTGATGGACGCTTTGGGGTCGGTTGCAGACTAGCTAAATGTGTTTTATTCTTTTTAGTTTATTTGTATATGTATATTGGACATTTATATGGGACTGTATCATTATTGATTATAATATTTGTTTCATGAGATGAATGATTTGATGAAAAATGGCGATGGTTTGTTTGCATGCATTTTTTATATTGAATATAAGTGCATTTACAGGTATATAAACAGGTTTTATAGGAAAATTATATTGAAATAAATAGGTTTACAGGAAAATTATATTGAAAAAACGAATATAGTTTTTAGAGAAAACAAAATAAAAGACTTTTACTGACGTATTTTTTTCGTCGGTAAAAGTATTTTATTTTTTAAGTTTTATTTTTGCTGACGAAAATAAAACGTCGGTAAAAGTATTATTGTTTTTATTTTCTTATCTTTTTATTTTGCCGACGAAAATAAAACGTCGGTAAAATAAATTTTATGTTTTATTTATTTTTACTTTTCTTTTACCGACGAATATAAAACGTCGGTAAAATGAATTTATATGTTTTATTTATTTTACGTTTTTTTTTTTACCGACGCAAATATAACGTCGGTAAAGCTTTTATTTTTTTAATTTCTCTTCTTTTTTATTGTACCGACGAAAATACAACGTCGGTAAAATGATTTTTTATTTTTTATTTATTTTGCGTTTTCTTTTGCCGACGAACAGGGTAAGGTCGGTAAAAGTTTTTTATTTTTCTATTTATTTTTCTTTTTCTTTTGCTGACGAAATAAAACGTTGTTAAAAGTTAAATTTAAATTTTTACAATAATAAAATGAATTTCTCGAACGTTTTTAAAAACGTCGGTAAAATTAAAAATAATCGTCGGTAAAAACTCTAATTTTTGCCGACGGAAAATTATTACGTTGGTAAACTGTTTTGTCCACGACTTTTTACCGATGTATGGCCGACGAAAAGAATTTCGTCGGTAAAGTGTTTTACCGACGTTTTCCGGGCTCTTGGCGACGAAAAATTGCATCGCTAAAACTGCAGTTTGTTGTAGTGAATATTATCAAAAGGAAAAGAGGGAGTCATCTTATATCCAAGTAAATTACCAAGTCACTAATAAAAAAAATAGCCACTAATACTAAAAGAAGCATCAAAAGCACCAAGAAGAAAAGGAGAACCCCAACATCTCTAATAGCACAATTATCATTTCAATGATCCACCAAAGAAACACCATTACAATAATAATAATAATAATAATAATAATAATAATAAAGTACGAAATGACCATTCAACATCTAAAAGAGCTGTCTAAAAGAGAAAAATCAAATGATATGAAACAGAGTAAAATTCAAAAAGGATGGAATGATCACAGTCCCACTCACCCACCGAAAGAGAGAAAATAAGAAAGAAAAGGCTTCTCTTTATCCAAGTTGAAAAGAAGAAAAAGAAATATCTTCTAGAGATTTCCCCCATCTCTACTAGCAGTTAAGAGGCTCTCAAAATTGAGTCATGGAGGGTTTTCAATCTCTGGGATTGACCTAACAATGTAACCACAGTTAGATATGGAAACAGAACATATCATATCCTCCTTATGATTGCATAATAGATCATGATGTAAGCCCAAATCTGCTTGATAGCCGATGTCTGAATACAAAGGAAAGTAATGAAAAGAAAAGCAGATGGTGTCCATAAACAAATATCCACAAAACTACAGAAAAAGAAATGCAGGATCAAACACAACCATCGAAACTCATATCGAGAGCTTCAAAACAAATGAAAACAGGCCTACAAACAAATGAATACAAACCCAGAACAAAAATAGGTTCAAATCAAACCCTGTCAAAACCAAAAACCCTAATTGAAGTAAAAAAAAATTGCAGAATCACTCAAACCAGAACAAACCCTTTAAAACCTAGATCCAGATCTTAAAACAAACAAAACAAAGAAGAAGAGAGAGAGAAAGGAAGAGAGATGGAGAAGGAGAGAGGGGGCGAGAGGGAGACAGACCTGTTTGGATTTTGGGGATGGCAGGGGAAGGTGTTGGCTGTTGCCGCTGCGAGGAAAATGGAGAGGGCGATGAAGATGGTGATGCTCTCAGCTGTCTCACACATCAAAACACAATCAACGATTCCAACAAAATCAGAAAAATGCAGATCCAACAGAATCGCTATGCATGAAAAAGAATCCTTCCAACTTACATGATCAGAAGCACAAAAACACCCAATTCTAACGATTCCAAGCATCGAAAGCTCAGAAAATGGAATCCGAACAGCTTCATGTAAATCAATAATAATAACAATAGATAAAAGCCTAAAAATGGAAGACATGAAGACGCGAAGAAGATCGAGACGAGAGATCCAAACTCTAGAAAATCGCATGTAAAAGCAAAAAAGGGGACAGAAGATATCGTACCTTGGAAGATCGATGAGGAAGAGAGGGATCTGTTTTGGCATCGAGCAGAGAGAGCAATGCGTGAGCAGGGAGAGAGCAGAGAGGGATGGGGTGAGCAGGGAGAGAGCGAGAGAGGGATCGATGAGGAAGAGAGGGATCTGTTTCGGCGTCGAGCAAAGAGAGCGATGCGTGAGTAGGGAGAGAGCAGAGAGGGATGGGGTGAGCAGGGAGAGAGCAAGAGAGGGATCGATGAGGAAGGGAGGGATATTAGATGCCAGCGCACTTCATCGGGACTTTCATAATTTTTGGCGGTAATGTCGTCTTATAGCGTCCAATTTAAGTGGCCGCCGGTATAACTTCGACGCCAAAACTACATTTTCTTGTAGTGCATTAAAAATAATATTTACTTTGTATAAATGTCTGGTGGGTATGTTTTATTAACCATAATCCAAAAGAGGGGGCTGCAAAAGGGTTGGATTCTAGGTGGATCTGTTTAGTCCATTGTTTAGACCCGATTAGTTTCATGGTCTGAATCCAAGGTTGATTATAACATGGACCACGGGGCCATGGGTCTAAAACCGAATCGACATCGGTAAATTTAACAGAAGCTTCGATTTGCAAAATAGTTAATCGAGACCAATACGGGCTGTACAATAAAAGCAGGGTCCAATAAGGGTTAAACCATGTCCAGCCCAATAAAGTTTTCGGACCATAAACTCGAGGATGGGTCTGCCCCATCGGACAATCCGAATTGTATGGTATCTAATTTGGTTTTGGGCATGCAGACCAATCTAAACTTAGGTACCAACCCAAATGGCCTAATCTGAGTTTCTTTCCAACTAGGGTTATGGACGTAAGTTTATTAAATTTGGACAACACTTCACAATAAAAGAACTCTGTAAGTTGCTCCACTCTCCATCCATTGTCCCCAGTCAAAATTGGCTGCATTTGCCCCCTCTTATAACCAAACTTAAAATATTAGATCCATCAAAAACTTTTTGGATTGGGTCAAACTCTAATCACAACTTCAAATGTTCAAAAGCAACAATTTCATATAAAAAAACTATAGGGCAACCGGGAGCACAATACAAGACAACCAACACCAAAAACACGTGACAAAAACTAACTTAAAATGCAATTCAAAAAGTCTATATGGATGGAATGGGAAGACCGAATTTCGGACCGATCCGAGGTGGAGTTCCACGTGGCACTGAGGTGGACCAACTAGTGTATTCAACTTTCATGTGAGCGGGAGAATGAAAAAAAGGAGGGGAAATCAGGGTCTCTGCCCGGCAAAAGGGTAAATCGCTGTCTCTGCTCCATTTCAACAAATCTCCTCACCTTCCATTTTCTCTCTAAATCCCAGGAAACCAAATTTCCATTTCCCTGTTCCCGTCTCAAACCAAAACCCTAAAACTACCTTCATCCGCTGCAGAAAACCCAGTACCGAAACACAAAGCGATGTAGATTGCATCGGCATCGGCTTCGACGTTGAGTGCGTAGTAGCGGTCGCCTCTTCCGACGCCGGGTTGTCGGGATCTGATCGGATGTTGCCGCCGCTACGACCATCATCGAAGAGCTCGAGCTTCGAAGTCGAAGAAAATGGGGGGAAATCCGATCTGGGTTTTGCTTATGGAGTATGGGATTCGGCTCTACTCGTGTCGCCCTTCTTCTTCTGGGGGACGACGATGGTGGCCATGAAGGAGGTGCTGCCGAAGGCGGGGCCGTTCTTCGTGTCGTCCTTCCGGCTAATCCCAGCCAAGGTGATGGTGATCGCGTTCGCTGCGGCGAGAGGGAGGAAGCAGCCCTCTGGAACTGCTGCTTGGGTTTGGATCCTCCTGTTTGGAGTGGTGGATACTGCGTGTTTTCAGGTGGGGTTTGCTTGAAAGATTCAACAATTGCCACTGTAAACATCTTGGAAGAGATGTAAGCTGTACTAGTAGTTTGATAACAATTGTTGTTTCGTAAATTGGAATTTTTTGGGTCTTCCTCATTCTAAAATTTTCAGTGATTGGCTTTGGATTCATGATTATATGTGTGCTTTGTGTTTGGTAATTGGACAGGGATTTCTTGCAAAAGGTTTGCAAAGGACTTCAGCTGGAATGGGCAGTGTCTATCAAATTTCTGCTCTAATTCAATTTGACTTTAGTTGATTATTAATGATATTTTATTAACAATACTTAAAATAATATGGTATTTAACTTTTGCTATATTGGAGGCTGCACATTGCTGTTCCTGCATTTATCTGCATTCATTGATCTGTCGATGATGGGCTAATTGTTTATTATGGAAATTCCTTTTTTTTTTTTCATTCTTGACAACCATGACTTCTGTTGATACTTAGGCATCAGCTGAATTGGCTGATTTTTTTTTTCCAGATAAGTCACGGGTGTCATTTGTTCTTTACTTATATTTTTCTATGTGATCCAAACGACTTGGTATGTTTATTTTTTTTAATTAAGGTACTGTTTCAGCTTTAGAAAAACTTAGTGAAGCCTTCTAAATGTCACTGTTGTGATGCACTTTCAGGTAGCTTGACGAGACTAGGCTCCCTTACATTTCTGACACCAATGTTTGCTTCAATTTTTGGGTAAGATGATTGGAATTCTTGCTATCATTTTTTTTTTTTTTTGTTTCTTTTTATAAATGGTCCAAAAATTCATTTCCAAGAAATCAGATTTACAAGAGAATGATCTATGAGTATGTACTTGATGTCTGCATAGAAAGAGTAGGTTACATAAAAATGCATCAGATAAGCAAAAACAAAGGATAATAAAGAAACCACCCAAGAACATCCCATTCAGGGCCTAAGTAGAAAACAATAGCTTTTAAGGCTAGTTCCCTCCTATGCTAAATGTCTGCTTCAGTTTTGAGGATGGGGATGTGTTGAAGAGCAAATGCATGTCTTACAAGGAAGCTTATCTCAACTGCTCCTATGCTTTTTTGTGTTAATGGATGCTATTTTGCAATGGCTTGAACAGGGCTATCTGTCGATCGGGTGCGAGACTTTCACGGGGCCTTTTTTAGTTGGGCAGCATGAGAGGGAAGGGAGATGGTGAAGGGAAGATGCCAAGGCCAAAGAGTGTGGACTCCACAAGGGAAACATTGAACAGGAGAAGGCTTCCCAACTTAATGGAAATAGAAATGGTCTTGCACAAGCCGCAGCAAATGCCGCTAAGATTTTCAACACGCAGAATGGTTTTCAACACATTGACATTAGTGTGTAGTGTGTACCCCTATGTTAGAACAGGGCTACAGCAAGGTGTTTGTATGCATCTTGGCTAGCCATATGGAGTGGTTGTTCGAACTATGAATGGCTGCGATCTCTAGCACGACATTCAGTTGTATCTTTAACTATGAATGGTTGTTTCAAATTCATACATGTTATTATAGATTAGACAAGGGGTAAATGAATGGATTTTCCTTGTTGGTAGAGAAGAGATCTTGTTGGGTAAATGAATGGATTTTTCTTCAATTGTGAATCTTCGATGCTGAGCTTTGTATGGATTTTGGTTTCTTTGGTAATTATGGGAAACATTGCAAAATAAGTTGATCTTGTATCTGAACAGGGCTATGTTGTTGTGGTTTATTGGGGAAAATTTTATTCCTGAACAGGGCTATCTTGTATCTCAACAGGGCGCATGAGAACACTGCATGTGATTGGTCAAGATGATGGCCCTGTTCACCTTGCATTGGATGTGCTTGTTCCTAAAGTTGTGTTGCAAAAGTGCGCGATTTGAAACGCTGGCAAACGTGATTGCATCATGCCGGCAAATAGCATTTTTCAAGTTTATAATATTGACTTTGAAAGCCGCAAATTTCGTCCAAAAAGTCCCTCGGGACGTGGGCAAAAAAGTGTGCCAAACGGGTGTACTCAGCTTCTTTCCTACTGTTTTTATCAACCGAGTTGCATAAGTGCGTGGTTTGAAACGCAGGCAAACGTGATTGTATCGTGCCGGAAAATAGCAGTTTTTTAGTTCATAATATGGACTTTGAAAGCCCCAAATTTCGTCGAAACAATCCATCGGGACGTTGACAAAAAAGTGTTCCAAACAGGGGTACTCAGCTTCGTTCCTGCAGATTTTATCAACCGAGTCGCAAAAGTGCGCGGTTTGAAACGCAGGCAAACATTATTGTATCGTGCCGGAAAATAGCATTTTTTTAGTTCATAATATGGACTTTGAAAGCCCCAAATTTCATAGAAAAATTCCATCAGGACGTTGGCAAAAAAGTGTACCAAACAAGGGTACTCAGCTTCGTTCCTGCAGATTTTATCAACCGAGTTGCAAAAGTGCGCGGTTTGAAATGCAGGCAAACGTGATTATATTGTGCCGGAAAATAGCAGTTTTTAATTTCATAATATAGACTTTGAAAGCCCCAAATTTCATCAAAATAACCCTCGAGACGTGGGCAAAAAGTGTGCCAAACAGGGGTACTCAGTTTCGTTCCTGCAGATTTTCTCATCCGAGTAGCAAAAGTGTGCGGTTTGAAACGCAGGGAAACGTGATTGTATCATTCTGGCAAATAGCAGTTTTTAAGTTCATAATATGGATTTTAAAAACCCCAAATTTCGTCAAAAATATCCATCGGGACGTTGGCAAAAAAGTGTGCCAAACAGGGGTACTCATCTTCTTTCCTGCAGTTTTTATCAACAGAGTTGCAAAAGTGCGTGGTTTGAAACGCAGGCAAACGTGATTGTATCATGCCGGAAAATAGCAGTTTTTTATTTCATAATATGGACTTTGAAAGCCCCAAATTTCGTCAAAACAATCCATCGGGACGTTGACAAAAAAGTGTGCCAAACAGGGGTACTCAGCTTCGTTCCTGCTGATTTTATCAACCGAGTCGCAAAAGTGCGCGGTTTGAAACGCAGGCAAACATTATTGTATCGTGCCGGAAAATAGCATTTTTTTAGTTCATAATATGGACTTTGAAAGATGCCCCAAATTTCATCAAAACAATCCCTCGGGACGTGGGCAAAAAAGTGTGCCAAACAGAGGTACTCAGTTTCGTTCCTGCAGATTTTCTCATCCGAGTAGCAAAAGTGCGCGGTTTGAAACGCATGCAAACGTTATTGTATCATGCCGGCAAATAGAATTTTTTAAGTTCATAATATGGACTTTGAAATCCCCAAATTTCGTCGAAAACATCCATCGAGACATTGGCGAACAAGTGTGCCAAACAAGGGTACTCAGCTTCGTTCCTGCAGATTTTATCAAACGAGTTGCAAAAGTATGCGGTTTGAAACGTAGGCAAACGTGATTGTATCGTGCAAGAAAATAGCAGTTTTTAAGTTCATAATGTGGACTTTTTTCAAACCGCGCACTTTTGCAGCACAACTTTAGGAACAAGCACATCCAATGCAAGGTGAACAGGGCCATCATCTTGACCAATCATATGTTATTAATGTAATTATTGTAAATCTGATCAATGTAAGTAGTGCTTCACCAGAGTACTTGCCAATCTAATTAGTCCCCTTTTGTATTCGATGTAAAATCTTGGTATTAGATGGCATATGCGAAGGTCTGACAAAGCAAATTCACAGGTTTCAATTCTGTGTAATAAGGTTGGATGAAAGAAATATTGTGTTATTATTGTTTCATTCAGCAAACCCCTGTATTTAATATAAAATCTTCAGACTTCAAGATGGCAGTGCATATACTATGGTTTGAATCCTTATATACGTAGGTTCAACTCAGATTGAGAAGGTTTTATGAATAAAATACTGAGGTTTCAGTGTGGTCATTAGGCAAAGGCCACCTTATTCGATGTAAAATCTATTTATTATCTTGCATGCGCAGGTCTCACAAAACATATTCACAGGTTTGAGCTCTGTCTACTGAGGTTGGTTCAATGAAATACTGCGGTTTCACTGTTTCGGTAGACGAGACCAACATGTATTCGATATAAAACCTTGGGGCTCATGCGAAGGTCTGACAAAGAATATTCATAGGTTTTAAAACTGTATACTAAGGATATATGCAATAAATACTGAGGTTGAAGTGTTTCATTCAGCGTGGTCCATATACTATGGTTTGAATCCTTATATGCGTAGGTTCAACCCAGATTGAGAAGGTTTTATGAATAAAATACTGAGGTTTCAGTGTGGCCATTAGGCAAAGGCCACCTCTATTTGATGTAAAATCTATTTATTATCTTGCATGCGTAGGTCTCACAAAACATATTCACAGGTTTGAGCTCTGTGTACTGAGGTTGGTTGAATGAAATACTGTGGTTTCACTGTTTCGGTAGACAAGAGACCAACATGTATTCAATATAAAACCTTGGTGCTCATGCGAAGGTCTAACAAAGAATATTCATAGGTTTTAAAACTGTATACTAAGGATATATGCAATAAATACTGAGGTTGAAGTGTTGCATTCAGCGTGGTCCATATACTATGGTTTGAATCCTTATATGCGTAGGTTCAACCCAAATTGAGAAGGTTTTATGAATAAAATACTGAGGTTTCAGTGTGGTATTAGGCAAAGGCCACCCCTATTCGATGTAAAATCTATTTATTATCTTGCATGCATAGGTCTCACAAAACATATTCACAGGTTTGAGGTCTGTGTACTGAGGTTGGTTGAATGAAATACTGGAGTTTCACTGTTTCGTTAGACAAGAGACCAACTTGTATTCGATATAAAACCTTGGGGCTCATGCGAATGTCTGACAAAGAATATTCATAGGTTTTTAAACTGTATACTAAGGATATATGCAATAAATACTGAGGTTAAAGTGTTTAATGACCCTTGTATTCGATATAAAATCATGACTTAATATGGCAGGGCATATTCACAGGTTTGAGTCATTATATACTGAGGTTGAACCTAGTTTGAGAAGGTTGAATGAATAAAATACTGAGGTTTCAGTGTAACTTAGGTGGTCCACCTTTATTCGATATAAAACCTCTTTATTAGATGGATTCGTAGGTATGACAAAAAATATTCACATATTTGAATTATGTGTACTAAGGTTGGTTGAATGAAATATTGTGGTTATAGTCTCAGCTTATGGCATTGTATACAATGGTTTGAATCATGTTATAATGTGAGAAGTTTGTCTTAATGAAATTCTGATGTTTCGATGCCTCATTAGCCAGGAGACTTCCTGTATTCGATAAAGAAATAGTGCTATCAAATCGTAATGGTCTGCACTTAACAATTAATTAGTGACAATCATTTAACACCCGGAACCAAAATCCATTATCAATTAGTAAATCCGCTTTTTCTTCTTGAATTTATGTTGACACTCACAAAAATGCCAAGTTTATCATTACATTCAACTAATATAATTCAATAAAATTACAATATCTCCATATCAAGTGAGCCTGGAGTGTGGCTAGTTGATATACAAAATTCTCAAGTGTGCCCAGGTTGTATTCGATACAGAAAAAGGTTGAACGAATGAAGTTCTGAAATCCCAAAATAGTTACATTTAAGGAGTTTCAGAATCTCTTGAACTCCCTCACATCAACACACATTTCTATACAAGAAATTATGTACGCCACCTGCAGTAAATATGAGATCAATGTTAGCAAACAGAAAAAGAAATCACCGGACAAGGTTCAATTGTAAGAGTGTATTAATTTGATCACCAACACCATAAAGAAGAAATATTGATAAGACAATAGTTTTTGTTAATACCCTTTCCATAAGAAACTCTGTCAGGTCAGCCTATGAGTCCTCATGTTTGTCATTCGGTATTCGACCAAGTAATAAATGTGCTGTTATTTTTTTTCTATAATACTACATCTCATCCTATTTCAAGAACAAAGAAAAAAGAAAGAAAAGAAGAAGGAATGAAAGAAACAGACAACAAAATTAGAACAATGAGATCTATTCAAAGTATACGTAAATCATCACTAAAAAATCACAGTATTTACCGGCTGAAAATCAAATGTATCGCCACGTGATTGACAATCCATTTATATCGAATACAAGGGTCATTAAACACTTTAACCTCAGTATTTATTGCATATATCCTTAGTATACAGTTTAAAAACCTATGAATATTCTTTGTCAGACCTTCGCATGAGCCCCAAGGTTTTATATCGAATACAAGTTGGTCTCTTGTCTACCGAAACAGTGAAACTGCAGTATTTCATTCAACCAACCTCAGTACACAGAGATCAAACCTGTGAATATGTTTTGTAAGACCTACGGATGCAAGATAATAAATAGATTTTACATCGAATAGAGGTGGCCTTTGCCTAATACCACACTGAAACCTCAGTATTTTATTCATAAAACCTTCTCAATCTGGGTTGAACCTACGCATATAAGGATTCAAACCATAGTATATGGACCACGCTGAATGAAACACTTCAACCTCAGTATTTATTGCATATATCCTTAGTATACAGTTTTAAAACCTATGAATATTCTTTGTCAGACCTTCGCATGAGCCCCAAGGTTTTATATCGAATACATGTTGGTCTCGTCTACCGAAACAGTGAAACCGCAGTATTTCATTCAACCAACCTCAGTAGACAGAGCTCAAACCAGTGAATATGTTTTGTGAGACCTACGCATGCAAGATAATAAATAGATTTTACATCGAATAGAGGTGGCCTTTGCCTAATGACCACACTGAAACCTCAGTATTTTATTCATAAAACCTTCTCAATCTGGGTTGAACCTAGGCATATAAGGATTCAAACCATAGTATATGCACTGCCATCTTGAAGTCTGAAGATTTTATATTAAATACAGGGGTTTGCTGAATGAAACAATAATAACACAATATTTCTTTCATCCAACCTTATTACACAGAATTGAAACCTGTGAATTTACTTTGTCAGACCTTCGCATATGCCATCTAATACCAAGGTTTTACATCGAATACAAAAGGGGACTAATTAGATTGGTAAGTACTCTGGTGAAGCACTACTTACACTGATCAGATTTACAATAATTACATTAATAACATATGATTGGTCAAGATGATGGCCCTGTTCACCTTGCATTGGAGCATGAGAACACTGCATGTGATTGGTCAAGATGATGGCCCTGTTCACCTTGCATTGGATGTACTTGTTCCTAAAGTTGTGCTGCAAAAGTGCGCGGTTTGAAAAAAGTCCATATTATGAACTAAAAAACTGCTATTTTCCAGCACGATACAATCACGTTTGCCTACGTTTCAAACCGCATACTTTTGCAACTCGTTTGATAAAATCTGCAGGAACGAAGCTGAGTACCCTTGTTTGGCACACTTTTTCGCCAATGTCCCGATGGATGTTTTCGACGAAATTTGGGGATTTCAAAGTCCATATTATGAACTTAAAAAATTCTATTTTCCGGCACGATACAATAACGTTTGCATGCTTTTCAAACCACGCACTTTTGCTACTTGGATGAGAAAATCTGCAGGAACGAAACTGAGTACCTCTGTTTGGCACACTTTTTTGCCCACGTCCCGAGGGATTTTTTTGATGAAATTTGGGGCTTTCAAAGTCCATATTATGAACTAAAAAACTGCTATTTTCCGGCACAATACAATCACGTTTGCCTGCATTTCAAACCGCGCACTTTTGCAACTCGGTTGATAAAATCTGCAGGAACGAAGCTGAGTACCCTTGTTTGGCACACTTTTTTGCCAACGTCCTGATGGAATTTTTCTACGAAATTTCGGGCTTTCAAAGTCCATATTATGAACTAAAAAAATGCTATTTTCTGGCATGATACAATAACGTTTGCCTGCGTTTCAAACCGCGCACTTTTGCAACTCGGTTGATAAAATCTGCAGGAACGAAGCTGAGTACCCCTGTTTGGCACACTTTTTTGTCAACGTCCCGATGGATTGTTTCGACGAAATTTGGGGCTTTCAAAGTCCATATTATGAACTAAAAAACTGCTATTTTCCGGCATGATACAATCACGTTTGCCTGCGTTTCAAACCACGCACTTTTGCAACTCGGTTGATAAAAACTGCAGGAAAGAAGCTGAGTACCCCTGTTTGGCACACTTTTTTGCCCACGTCCGGAGGGATTTTTTGGACGAAATTTGGGGCTTTCAAAGTCCATATTATAAACTTAAAAAATGCTATTTGCCGGCACGATGCAATCATGTTTGCCAGCGTTTCAAATCGTGCACTTTTGCAACACAACTTTAGGAACAAGCACATCCAATGCAAGGTGAGCAGGGCCATCATCTTGACCAATCACATGCAGTGTTCTCATGCGCCCTGTTGAGATACAAGATAGCCCTGTTCAGGAATAAAATTTTCCCCAATAAACCACAACAACATAGCCCTGTTCAGATATAAGATCAACTTATTTTGCAATGTTTCCCATAATTACCAAAGAAACCAAAATCCATACAAAGCTCAGCATCGAAGATTCACAATTGAAGAAAAATCCATTCATTTACCCAACAAGATCTCTTCTCTACCAACAAGGAAAATCCATTCATTTACCCCTTGTCTAATCTATAATAACATGTATGAATTTGAAACAACCATTCATAGTTAAAGATACAACTGAATGTCGTGCTAGAGATCGCAGCCATTCATAGTTCAAACAACCACTCCATATGGCTAGCCAAGATGCAAACAAACACCTGGCTGTAGCCCTGTTCTAACATAGGGGTACACACTACACACTAATGTCAGTGTGTTGAAAACCATTCTGCGTGTTGAAAATCTTAGCGGCATCTGCTGCGGCTTGTGCAAGACCATTTCTATTTCCATTAAGTTGGGAAGCCTTCTCCTGTTCAATGTTTCCCTTGTGGAGTCCACACTCTTTGGCCTTGGCATCTTCCCTTCACCATCTCCCTTCCCTCTCATGCTGCCCAGCTAAAAAAGGCCTTGCTAAAGTCTCGCACCGATCGACACATAGCCCTATTCAAGCCATTACAAAATAGCATCCATTAACACAAAAAAGCATAGGAGCAGTTGAGATAAGCTTCCTTGCAAGACATGCATTTGCTCTTCAACACATCCCCATCCTCAAAACTGAAGCAGACATTTAGCATAGGAGGGAACTAGCCTTAAAAGCTGTTGTTTTCTACTTAGGCCCTGAATGGGATGTTCTTGGGTGGTTTCTTTATTATCCTTTGTTTTTGCTTATCTGATGCATTTTTATGTAACCTACTCTTTCTATGCAGACATCAAGTACGTACTCATAGATCATTCTCTTGTAAATCTGATTTCTTGGAAATGAATTTTTGGACCATTTATAAACAGAAACAAAAAAAAAAAAAAAAAAAAAAATGATAGCAAGAATTCCAATCATCTTACCCAAAAATTGAAGCAAACATTGGTGTTAGAAATGTAAGGGAGCTTAGTCTCGTCAAGCTACCTGAAAGTGCATCACAACAGTGACATTTAGAAGGCTTCACTAAGTTTTCTAAAGCTGAAACAGTACCTTAATTAAAAAAAATAAACGTACCAAGTCGTTTGGATCACATAGAAAAATATAAGTAAAGAACAAATGACACCCGTGACTTATTTGGAAAAAAAAATCAGCCAATTCAGCTGATGCCTAAGTATCAACAGATGTCATGGTTGTCAAGAAAGAAAAAAAAAAGGAATTTCCATAATAAACAATTAGCCCATCATCGACAGATCAATGAATGCAGATAAATGCAGGAACAGCAATGTGCACCCTCCAATATAGCAAAAGTTAAATACCATATTATTTAAGTATTGTTAATAAAATATCATTAATAATCAACTAAAGTCAAATTGAATTAGAGCAGAAATTTGATAGACACTGCCATTCCAGCTGAAGTCCTTTGCAAACCTTTTGCAAGAAATCCCTGTCCAATTACCAAACACAAAGCACACATATAATCATGAATCCAAAGCCAATCACTGAAAATTTTAGAATAAGGAAGACCCAAAAAATTCCAAATTTACAAAAACAACCAATTGTTATCAAACTGCTAGTACAGCTTACATCTCTTCCAAGATGTTTACAGCGGCAATTGCTGAATCTTTCAAGCAAACCCCACCTGAAAACACGCAGCATCCACCACTCCAAACAGGAGGATCCAAACCAAGCAGCAGTTCCAGAGGCTGCTTCCTCCCTCTCGCCGCTGCGAACGCGATCACCATCACCTTGGCTGGGATTAGCCGGAAGGACGACACGAAGAACGGCCCCGCCTTCGGCAGCACCTCCTTCATGGCCACCATCGCCGTCCCCCAGAAGAAGAAGGGCGACACGAGCAGAGCCGAATCCCATACTCCATAAGCAAAACCCAGATCGGATTTCCCCCCATTTTCTTCGACGTCGAAGCTCGAGCTCTTCGATGATGGTCGTAGTGGCGGCAACATCCGATCAGATCCCGACAACCCGGCGTCGGAAGAGGCGACCGCTACTACGCACTCGACGTCTAAGCCGGTGCCGATCAATCGACATTGCTTTGTGTTTCGGTACTGGGTTTTCTGCAGCGGATGAAGGTAGTTTTAGGGTTTTGGTTTGAGGCGGGAACAGGGAAATGGGAATTTGGTTTCCTGGGATTTAGAGAGAAAATGGAAGGTGAGGAGATTTGTTGAAATGGAGCAGAGACAGCGATTTACCCTTTTGCCGGGCAGAGACCCTGATTTCCCCTCTTTTTTTTCATTCTCCCGCTCACATGAAAGTTGAATACACTAGTTGGTCCACCTCAGCGCCACGTGGAACTCCACCTCGGATCGGTCCGAAATTCGGTCTTCCCATTCCGTCCATATAGACTTTTGAAATCAATTTCTAAAGTGAAATTTAGTCTACTGTCTTTTGATTAGACCAAACATTCATGACTAGACGTACGTACAAAATGAATGATTTCTTCAAAAGCTACAGCGACAATTACCGCACGGACAATCATAGAATGCTTTTTTATAAACTTTTTTTTAATTAATTAAGTTGTTTCAATTACCAATAAAAAAAAAACCCTCGTAAGGCAGGATCTTGGTTTCAAGGCGGTGGTTAAAAAATAGTATTACATATAACTTTTTTTGAAAGATAAAAAAAAATAAAAAAAAATTAAAAGATAGTTGTCAACAATCATAATGACTAGAGACACCAAAAGCTTGTAGAATTTGCACAGTTGAACAATAAACCGACCAACTTCAAAGGTTTTAATTTGGTTTCAGAGAGGCTATTAGAAAAAAAATTGCAATTATTTCTACGAGTAGTTCTTATTAATATTTTGGATGTTGACCAACTACCATCATCGTCGTCATTGCCATCATTGAATCTCATCACATTTGGGTTCTATCAATTATTGTTTGCCTGGGCTAAAGCTCTTAACCCTTCGAAACATGAGCTCCATCACCCTTGGAAACATGTTACATATGAAATCTTACTAATGATACTGAACTGCTTCATGTAACCTTGTGTATGTTATTTTTATAATTACATTAACATGGTTTGGAACATTGCAACTGCCAATGCTATGCCTTTATATTTCGAAAGGTATATCAGGCTTAGACTCATACCTTGATTATTTTGGACCCTTTTTACAAAAGCAACAATTTTTAAGAAATATTTTGTTTTTTGTAAATATGTTTGTAAATATGTAGTTTTAATTGCTGTTAGATTATTCTACACATATTGAAGGAACAAATTAGAATGCTAAGGCTCTTTAAAGGCATTCCTCTTAATCCTATCAACACTGTACACTCAATTAAGAAATTGATAGATGGAAACATATCTTCCCGCAAGGGGGAAAGTAACACGACGAAATATTATGAACATGTGTGTATAGAGGGATTCTAGAAGAGGAGGAAGAGTTAGTCTTCTCTGATGCAGCTTTTGGGGCTGTCTGATGAAAAAAAACTCTTATGGTTTTCTTGTGAAATCAAAATGATCTTTATTTTTGTATGTAGGTGCATGCCAAAGTCCAAAGACCCTTCTTCTCCAAGGAGGCTGAAAGCAAGAGTGGTACTCTTTGCAGTTATGATCACTAAAGACAAGGGCTTCTCCAAAGTTTGTGTTTTGATGGATGCTAAGGAGCTGGTGGATATGTTCTCAATAGTTGTTATGATTTGGGTTATCAATCCATTAACTTTGGATATCAAATGCTTAGTTCCCATCTTTGATCATGTCAAATTTACCTTTCAACTTAGATCAAAGAATAGCGGTGCTCATATATTGGCTAAACTGAAGTACTGTTTGAATCAAACTTTATTTTAGATTGGGGTAGGACTAAGAGGAGATGGGTTAGTGGATGTTTCTTTTGAGATGCTGTTTTATTTTTTTAGCCTTTGTATTGCATTTGGGTTTTCTTAATGAAAATTTCTTTACCAAAAAATAAATAAATAAATAAATAAAAAAAGAATGCAAAGGTGTGGAGAATGGACTTTTATTTCAACTTTCTGGGAAGACCAATTAAGGACTGGAAAACTCAAAATCAAGGCCACTGGCTTTGGAACGGGCTCACAGATCAATGAGATGACTCTATCTTGGGTCACTCCAGTCGAAGTTCCAATACCTTCTCCATGCTGGTAGATGCATTGGGCTGTAACGAACCATGTTCAAACTGTTTCTAACTATGTTGGGAAGACTACTTTCAAGCATTCCTCATTCCATTTTCTTCCAACAATCTCTTGCTAGACCCTTTATGTACTCTCTTGCATCTTCATGGGACCCACCTGTCTGGATCATGTGGCACTCGACTGCTTTCGGTACATCTCCTCCGCTTCATCTCAGCCTTCAATGTCAAGACATATGAAAGTTAAATATGAATAGGTGGGGTCTCATTGATGATTTATATGCGAAATATCAACTATTTATGCATGATACTCCGTCTTGGTGCTCTGCATCTCAAAACCACTTCTAACTTCCCATGGAGGAGACGATAGCTTTTTTTATGGTAACTTTCATGAAGCAAGCAGTACGAGAGGATTTATGAGAGATGTACATACAATCTATGGATTCATGGCCCTACATTGTGATAGTCAAATGGTGATCATATCATGGGTTGTAATGGTCTAGATCTGAGCCAAGTACCTAAGCAAGCAAACTTGTGTTGGTTCGGTTGATTGGGCTGGACCTTAGTCAGTGGTTACAAGGCAACTTTTGCAAGTAAGGAATTTGAAAGTGTTGCAATAATAAAAGAGAAATCATCACATGAAAGTTCTAAAAATACCAAAACAAGTCGGTCTTAACAAAAAAAAAAAGAAAAAAGATAAAAAAAAGTTATAAATACCTTATAAATACCAAGTCATCATTGAGTCGAAGTAGCGAACTGATGACCAATAAATGAGCTCTGATCCATTGTCTAAAAGGTTGAGCGAATCCTATCCGATTGGTTGCCTTGGGAGAAAATAAGCATGAACCATCGCCACTGGGCCACCCACTGAGATCCAACATTTCTCAAATGACTCATCGAAGGACTGGCTTATTGTCATTGCCAAACCATTTTGTTCTACCAAATAGAACATGCATAGCCTTCCCACTGTAAGAAAAATAGTAGGCAAACCAGTTTCTCAAAATAGAAGAACTACTCAAGTCATTAATGAAAAAAAAAAAATGGCAGTTTCATTACAATGCAAAAACACTGAAATACCTCTTTCCTTATGACGGGTAAGATGTTCCACCCATAATCCTTGAGTGTGTCATGATGATACTTCATGAACAAAGTTTAAATAGTGCCATGTAACATATCTTCATGTACTCTAGTAGAGTCTCCCAAAGCCTCAATGTCCCATCTGATGCACAAGAAGAAAATCTTTTAAGTCATGAAATATATGCACTTAAATATATCTTATGAACAGTAAGAAGTAAGAATGAATGTTCCTTAGAATAGATTATACACCAATGCTATGATTGCACCAGTCCCTATATGGATGAGGTAGAGGTACATTGAGTTTGTGGTGCATGGAATATTATGTTCTATTTATCTTAAATGGCCTCCGAGTCTCACCTCTTTATAGCTTCTGTGAAGAGTCAAGTTCATCAAGTGAACCATATACATCGTAGATTGTCATCAATCACTGTTAAAATGGAGATGAGTTTGGTGAGCCCTTTCCTGCAATTTGGAGAACTTGGGCTCGGGAGCGATTCCCACGGCCCATAAGTAATTTCAACCAACCGATCCTAGAAAAAATCCAGCTTCTTTGCAAGACCCAAGTCTTTCCACCATCTAATGGCATTTGAAAAGAATAGTTAGATATGTTACTACCTATGATGCCAAATGGATATTGATATGACATGATACACTATTAGACATAGTTGAGACATGAATTTTACTTATAAAAGTGATGTATTAGAGGAACGATACGACACGATACATTGTCCATTTTGAAATAATCCTTGCATCATAAGCTACATGCATATTGAAAGAAGTGAGAATGGGGTGTGTTGTTGGTGTTCAAAGATAAAAGAGTTTTCCAATACACATTTATCAAAAGTTTGCTTCATTGACCTTGTGAATATTCAGGTATGAATTTGTAAGATAGACAATCAAAATGAAAAAGTACTACCAGATTTTTAAAGCCCGAATCTAAATCCAAATCCCACATGAAACCGGACTATGGATCCAGGGCCATCATATATAATAAGAGGCGTGGGAGGTCCAATTACGCGAAACAAAGGCTCCACCAAGATCCTTTTAAAATTAACCTTTCTTTGTAATTATTATCTTACCTTTGACCTCCTTCAAGTTCTTCTTGGTGCTTGGATGCACGAAATTGAAATCCAACTTTGCCAGCTCTAGTAAAAACCATATTCCTCTCATCTGACCACCCATTCACATCTATATAATGCTTTGCTTTTCTAGCCTTGCATCCTCAATGCAAAGGGCATTTCTTGGGCATGTTGCACTTCTCTCTTAAGATTGCTCGTAAGTTCCCACATCAAGAGTTAAGATGCTTACACTGAATCTTTGGCGTCTCAACACTTCCTCACCATGTATCATAGTAATGTGCATGCTGTCATATAGGCTCAGAAGCCTTTTGCATCTAGGCTCGTGCATGGCTGAATGTTCTTTCCTTCTCCAAAAGCTTGCTGAATATGATCTGATTAGCAATATATTTTGATCATTTGTATTCCTCAACTAAAGGACATTACACAAAATTAAGACTCTTAAACCATTATTTTAACAGGCTGATTTTCCATAAGTGATATCAAATGGTTAATAACAGCGGATTTCAACAAGTAAGGGAAGAAGGAAAAAGATGCAAATCTAAATACCAATTTCTAAAAGACCCAATGGTTATAAAGGCGCTGTTTTTAACACTTCTATCGTTGGTGATTAATTCTTTTTGAGGCAGTGCAAAATTAAATGCCAAGCTTTCAGGTAGTATAGTTTCAAATAACAAAAAAAAGTATATAAAATAATAAAATCTGTTGTTTTTTTTAAATTTAAATCTGAAAAATCAACGGTAAATTAATAAATGGTTATTCACTAGGCCCAACTCCTATTTGAGTAAGAAAATTTAAAGGACCACATAAGAAGGGACATTTATCTTGAGTGGTTCAGATTTAAGATAAATTAGGCCCCTTTAGCTCAAGTGTAATAAAAATTAATGAGGTAGTTTAAATCTTGTAGTTTTATAATAGACCCACCTACAAAATCTAAAACCACTCAAAATAGTTGCCCTTTCTCTTGCATTGGCCCTCATCCAAATCTCATTTATTAGGAAGATTTCTTATTAGATTGATTTTTTTTTTGTAAATTGGTTGATTGATTAATCTGGTATGGTAGGAAAAATTCCAATTAGAGTGAAACTTTCTCAGGACATGATAGAGGGAAGGAGAGTTATTTGAACTGTTTGGAATTTATATAGGTGCCTCCATTGTGGGGACCATAAGGTGCCAATTATTAATAACATACTCAATTGGATGGTTTGAAAAGGAAATTTAATGTTAATACTCAATGATGGTTTGAAAGGAAAGAAATCCTAAAAGGATATAGTACCTTTCCGCATTTCACACGTCCTTTCATTGGTCAATTGCCTGAACAAAGGAGAGAAACGGGAGGGAAACGGAGGAGGAAAATGGAAAGAAGGGAAAGAGAGAAGGAGGAGAGAAGAGAAGGAAAGCGAGGAGAGGAGGGAAGAAGGCGGACTGGCGAGCAGATGGTCGCGCTGGTGGCGGTGGTGCGGCCGGCCGGCCGCAGTAGTGGAGGACCACAAGGCAGGATGAAATCCAGTGCTATCTCTCCTCCTCATCCCCTCTTTAATCTCTGATTAAAAGTTTACTGCAACATGCAGTTTTGTTTTTTTTTTTCCATTTTATCCTTGCATGAGGAAGGCTCAGGGATTTTCAGCTTACGAAAAGCTTAGATTAGGAAGAAAAGTGAAAATGAGATCGAGTGAGAGACTGATTGACCGATATTTTGAAAATATCGGCTGATATATTGTCTGAAAATATCGGCCAATATCACCTGAGATATTGACGAATTTTGGGGGCAGTACCGATACGATATCTCAAGCGATATCGGATTCGGCACCTGCCCGATACGGGTTCGTATCGTCTGATTTCTTAAACCAGCCCTCGTATCATTTTTTTATTTGGGAAATCATCTAAATCGTAGCCTACAAGATGTCCACATCAACTATTAAGGGACGTGGCTGAATCAATTATTATCAAATTTTGGCTACTTTGCGGGCTGAACGCCCGCTATGATTCAATTTTGGGCTGGACTCGAATCAGTTCGGACTCGAGGATTATTAGACTTCACTTCTTACTCTGACATCAACACTTGGCACAACCAAGCCCATGGAAATCCATCCAGTGCCTAGTACTAAAGATAAGTTTGAGCTACCACATAGCAATAATGGTGGTACTAAAGCATACTCAAATGATAAAGTAAGTATTATGTCAGATCTAAAGATAAACATGAATCAACTCAACTTTGACCGTCCCCAAGTGGGTGTTATATTGTATTTAACAGTAACTAGGTTGCAAAGCATCACTTTAATTGTAGGTAAAACAGGTCCCCAAGTGGATGTTATTTTTTAATTAACACTAGATCTAAGCATTGCTTAATTGTAGGTTACAGGTCCCCAAGTGGGTGTTATTTTTTAATTAAACCTAGGTTGCAAGCATCACTTACCTAACTATCAGTGTACACTCTGTACTGACACCTGGAGTAACACCATAACCGCGTTGTCGAAGAAGCCGAAACTGTATGCTGCAGTATTAAAGATCATCTCCGGAGTGGGCCGCAACCCCATAAACACCATCAAGGCCGTTTTTGATCTCAATCCTCAAAGTGGTATGCCACCCCTAGCCGTTGGATCGAGTCGACAAGCTCCAGACAAGACGATGGCTCCTCACGGTAGCTTCAAAAGCAGCCGTTTGGCTTCGAATTTCAACTCCTCAGCCGAGTCCCAAGGCACTCATCCTACAAAGGTCCATTGGGTTAGGATTTAACAAAGCTAACTTGAGTGAATGAAGCAGCACAAGAACAGCGTTAAACTAAGCTTACTCCATATGTACTGTGTTAGCGACTCTCCAAATGCTTGGGTGATAATTTCTGATCGATGGGCGATATGGAGCGGCGTTGAGTTTGCACTTGCAGTCCTGAATTAAAGGTTTGGCTGAGTTTTGAAATTGAGAGAGCTGAGGAGGTCTACGTGGATCTAGACCAATAGGGAAGAGATATGATCAAACTCAGGTTCTCACAAGTAGATTATAGAAGCTTAGAACAATGTGGGAGAGAAGAAGATATGGCAATATAGCAATCGCTTCCTTGCTGCTTCGCTTGTTGACTGCCATGAACTCACATGCGACATAGATGAAACATAGATGTCACATGCACGGCTAGTCTGAAGGGTACGTTGGTTACAATTCAATGCGACACAAGATACCAACAAAAAAAATAAAAGTCGACACAAACATATAGTTCTAGAGCAAGGACCTCCACTTATGAGAGAACAATGCAAAATTTTCTTCTCGTACATGGAGAATAGAAGGTGAATCGAAGAACCCATGTGCTACATGGGTGTACCATCTTCTTCTTGGAATCCATCCAACAGAGAAAGGAACGCAAGAACTTTCTAGATTCGCCAACTTCTTGTACCCTCAATGTATGTTCCAAAAAGCTAACCAGCCTGGATGAGCGGTTAAGTGGACCCTGGATTTTCACATGGGTCTTGGGGGCGGACCAGAAATTTCATGTGATTTTGGAATCCAACCCAAAAAGCTGCATATGGGTTTGTGGAAGTGGAGCCATGCCAACTAGGGATTGCCCCCTAAATGCATGCAATGTTAGGTCCACCACTGGTCAATGAGGAAGAGCTTTGAAAACGTCAATCTGAACCCAACTTGAATGTCTATATTGGTCAACCTAAAGAACTTCAATAATAAAGGTCAAGTTCTAATTAGTTGGCAAATCAGAGAGCAAATGTGTTTAAAAATTAGTTGAGTTGGCAGGTCACACAGTAGTATGGTTCTAGCTCGAATCAAACTCATTTAACAAGAGGTGAAAATAAGAAACTAAAACTCCAATCCCAAAGTGAAAAGGGCCAAACCAGGCCCGCGAATTTATTTGGCTGGGTTTGGGTTTAGTCATCAATCATCGAAAGAGAATGGAAATAGCAGTGTGGCCTCATAGATGATCACATTTATCTAATGTTGGAACGTCACAATCACTCAGTACCCATTATTAAACTAGGATGATCATTATTGCGGTACCATTCTATTTAAGTTTTTAATATAATTATCGTTACTGATAAAAAATATATATATTAGAAACGTCCTCAAATTGATCACGAGGCAAGCAATCCTAAGTGGGACCCACATAACAGATATCTTTCTTTATCTCCAACCTATGATGTGGACAAATAAGGTGATTCTTTTTTGATATTTAAGTTGCCAATCACTATGATTAACAACATACAAACCAATATTTCAAGCTCACACTAAAGCTTGGCCCATAATTTGTCCATCTAAGATGGAACTATCAACAACCTGGTAGTAGGTATTAGAGCTAATACCAAAAAAATAAAAAAAACAAACAACAAATTACAAAGGAGCAGCAAAGCTACATCTCTTTCTATTCCTCAACTTAGCCAAAAGCTCCGCTATGGCGTTCCCAACTGAAGCAATGATGAAACTCACATTTGAAGATGAGACCAAGTCTTGATTTCATTGAAAAGAAATTGGAAATTTCCATGGACCCTTCTCCAAACCAAGACATCCAAGAAATTGCATTGTAAGGAATTGCTTTCCCACCACTTTGCTATGAAGTTATTTAAGACACGAATATCCTTAGAGCTTCCAATATAGCTTATAATACTCCGCCTCTAATTTGGGACGTCCAAGGTTAGCAAAATGAACAGTCCAAATCATTTGAGATAAAAGGTGTGGCACGGAGCCTCAATATGGAACGTCCATCAAGTGGATACCACATGTTGATTTAGATGAGACTATCTAGGCACATCCAATCCCTCCCATTAGATCCCCCCAGGGTTCGAACATGTGGGAGTCTTACTTCCTAATGTCCTGGCCACTGGGCCCAACAAGCAAAAAATAAAAGAAAGTAAAATCGTTAAAATCTTTAAGCCAGCATTGGGTGGGTAGGTTTTATTAACCATAATCCAAAAGAGGGGGCTGCGAAAGGGTTGGATTCTAGGGTGGATCTGTTTAGTCCAATGTTTAGACCCGATTAGTTCATGGTCCGAATCCAAGCTTGATTAATAACATGGGTCACATGGCCATGAGTCCTAAACTGAATCGACATCTGGTAAAGTTAAAAGAAGCCTTCAATTTGCCAATATAGTTAAGCGAGACCAATACGGGTCGTCCTATTAAAGCAGGGTCCAATTAGTTGGTTAACCATGTCCAGCCAATAAAGTTTTCCGGACCATAAACTCAAGAGAGTCTCAACCATCGGACAATTTATATATATGAAGGGACTGTTTCCAATTGAGAAATCAGTCCCGATTTTGGTTCAATTGATTTTGACCACCACAATGTTTGTCAATGCCTGTTGTTATCCAGGCCATAATGAATTGCAAAATGAAACTGCTCCATGATGCCTACTGGTACTTAATATATCTATTTAAATTAATTAGTTGGAGCCCACTCTTTTGAGTTATCAAGATCTAACAATTGGTGGGATCCAAGATGGCTAACATGATTGCAAATAAAAACTTTTGATGCAGATGGCCGTAATGACTTGCAAATCGGAATTGCGCCATGGTACTCGTTGTTAATTATATAGCCATTTTAAATTAATGACGGGGGACCCACTCTTTTAACTTATCAGGACATTGATAGTTGTGGTTTTTCTCCATGATACTTACTTTTAATTAATTATGGCCTGCCCCTCCATGATTATAGGATTAGACATTCGATATCAACCAGTCATCCAAAGCCCCCTATCCATATTCCAAATCTCCATTCTCATTTTTTGTATTAACTTCCAATTTAATAATCAAAATAATAACATGGACTATTTCACTGAGAATATTAGCTTCTTCAACCACAATGCATTAGAATCTCTTGTAGCAACAAAGTCCACCCTCTCCAAGTTTTCTCCCTTCTATCTTTTCCTCTTTCTCTTCGGGTTTATATTCCAGTATAACATCAATTTATCTCCTTTCCTTTTTTTTAATTTATATAATTTATATGAAAATAAGGTCCATTGTACTCTTGCCAGTCCTTGAATTATTGGATTTTACTCTAACTCTGATTAATCCGGTTAGAAGAATGGCAACCGGCTTTATCTCGGTATGTGAAAAACACGTATAGAATGTCGAATCTACATAGCATCCATGTGTGTGTGTGTGTGTTTTTTTTTTTTTCCATAAGGCCCCATTTTGGGTTATTCAAATATGTAATTGTGAGAAAAAACAAAACAATTAATTAGGCTTTTCAATAAGGCAATGTAGATTTTGACTCTTCCTTTTTTGGGATAAGCTTAGTTCCAGTTGAGAGTGCTTATTTTTCATATGCTCAAAACTGACCCAAAAAATAAGATAAGTTAGAAACCGAATCCATTGAAAATAGAAATAGTTAGAGAAATTATGATGATGGGTAGTCTTTTTTGTTTTAACTGGATATACTTCTCAGTGATTTGTTTACCAATATGTTTTCTTTTGTATCTTTTGGATCCTTCAATTTGTTGATTCTATTTTTTCTTTTTTTATTATTATGTTGCCTTTTCTGATCTTATATTGTTTTGTGATTATAAATAATTATTAATCAAATTTATTTTTTATTTTTTTACAGAGCATAATCATAATTGGTGAAACTATATAATCATTAGAAAGGACAACAAGGGAAGATTGGGATTCTTTCGAGTTTGTTTGGTATTAGCCTCTAAAAGAAATAGTACAGAAGATAACCTGATCCAAATACAAAAAATATAAGCAGAAGTCATAGGATATGTAGAACTATTGCGTTTTGATAAATAAAAATCTTGACTTCAATTATCAAGTTTAAAATTAAATTTTGTAATTAATATTAAAGAAAATTTCTCTTTCTAAATCTAAATTTCTAGCTATTGCAAAATTGATCACTAAAATAGAAACTAATATATAGAATTTTTAAATAATTGATAGAATAATTTTAAAAACATTGTATTTATTGTTTAAATCAATAATTATCTTAGATATTTTTTTCAAAATACAACCCGGGCAGCATGGGTTCAATGTGTTCTTATCAAGTTTCATATTAATTTTTTTCTTTTTACCCAATCAATTCTCTTTATAAATGTATTTATAATTTTTAGTTAAGTTTGCCACAAAAGTTAAAGAGCAAGGCTTTCCCTAAGCTCAAGCCTTAGGAGAAAATTTTGTAAGCTCAATGCTTGTGGGGCCTACCTTTGGTCCACCCAAAAAGGACCAAACACATTGATCCCCATTAAATTGCACATGTCCACCAACTTCTGTCATATCCGAATTTACTAGACCGTTGAATCGGATATGTACTAATCCGAATGGACTGTTGACCATTAAACTTTTGGGCCCACATGGAGATGATATAAATCATGGTTGGGGCCTGATTTTTTGCAGAGAGAAGGATCCAAGGGAGTCCTTGAAATCCCCCCATCCCATCCCATGTGAGTCCCCAGGTGGCCCCCACCACACACTTGAGCTACCTTATCCTAAGCTTGAGCCAGGAGAGCTAGCCCAAGTTTTAAATGATCTTAGTTTATTTTCCTAACCAATAAAGGGAATCACAATTTGATATAAGAATTTATTAATATTTTTAGAGCCCGGGCTTAGCACGGTGCCTTTGTTGCTAGTCAAATTGAATGCAATCTAATTTCTGTTTGGGCATGCAGGACCAAAGCTAAACTTAGGTACTAACCCAAATGGCCTAATCTGAGTGTTCTTTCCAACTTAGGATTTTAGACCTAATTAGTTTATCTAATTTGGACAACATTTCACAATTAAAGAACTCCGCATGTTGCTCCACTCTCCAGCTTTTGTCCCCAGTCAAAATTGGCTTCATTTGCCCCTTCATATATCGTCTACCGTCGTCTAATGATTAGACCAAACTTTAAGGACTACTATTTTGAATGGGAAACGGATCCCTGGGGGGGGGGGGGGGGAAGATGCCAAATCACATATCCCATCTCCTCCAATGAATAAAAAAAAAATATTCTCCCCATGTGGCATCTCTTTATTGGTCCAAACAGGGTATTGAGATCCGGTTGGGGGGGGGGGGGGGGGGGGGAAGATGCCAAATCACATATCCCATCTCCTCCAATGAATAAAAAAAAAATATTCTCCCCATGTGGCATCTCTTTATTGGTCCAAACAGGGTATTGAGATCCGGTTCCTTTTGAATGTACAAAATCAATGGATTCTTCAAAATCTAAAGGGGAATGAGCCGTGATACAGACCCCAGATTTGTGCCCGGGGTCTGGCATGACTCCCACTGGGAGCCGTTGGATCCCAGGCTCCCACTGGGATCGGGCTGAAGGTCCGATCGATCGGACTGACTTTTAACTGGAAGCATTTTATGGGCGATCGATCGGACTAGGGAGGCGATCGATCGGTCTGTCTTTTTGCTGAAAACACTCTGTGTCTTGATGCTTTGGAGTTCTTCTTCAAACCAGGATGGTCCATCTAAGAAAAATAA
>QPKB01000404.1:0-36020 GCA_003546025.1 Camphora micrantha
AAGATCTCCAGAGATAGGAGTCCGGGCATTTCTATCGTGGAAGTTAACTGGAAAGATTAGGCTGGGGGTCCCACCGACGGAAGGGAAGCTTTTTTCCGACTTTTGAGGCAGGTTAGATAGAGTTGAGGAAGACAGATGATCGATAGGTGACCGGATCGCATTTCCTATGCTTACAGTCGGGATAAACTGGCGTATAGCTAACTCATTCTTTGGGTACTTTCACTCTGGGATGTCGCTTTCAATTGGCTTACGAGATCGAATCTCCTTCGGTGCTCCAATCACACGGTTCTCAGATCGATTCTATCCCTTAGTCGGTACTCTGAGTCCCATTCTTGAGGTGACTTGTGATGGTACTTTCTTCACTTCATTCTTGATGTACCCGGCATTGATGTCAGTTTATTCCTATGGGTCTACCCTGATGTTGATCTTGATCGTTCTTCTTCTTGTTCATTTTTCTATTTAGTGAGGGGGAGTGTGAAGAACATTATGGGATCTGACTCTCATTATGGGCTTGCTTTCCTTTTCGGAAGGAGGGCGGTGGGTGGGAAAGGTGCGCGGGCTGAGCGTAGACTAGTCTGTTCAGGCAGTCACAGGCTCGCTAAAGCTAAAAACGGAGCTTAGCTTCTCACTGACTACATCAGAAGCGAAATCCTCAACTTCAAATATAATGCGAGCTGGGACGGGGTTGCCTTAGCTACTATGGTGTACATATGCCAGGAATCGCACCATCGCCTGAGGATAGGAATCCTACCTTGGGGCAGGGCCAGATCTTGATGTAGAAAGGAGCTCTCAAGCTGAGGCGAAGAAGGAAGCTTACGATTTTTTTAGTGTGTGAGGTGGCCCCGAAAGCTGAACCAAAGCCGGCCGTTGCGAGACCAGGAGCTTTAACAGTTGCCCATAAGAGGTTCACACGGCAGCTAGAGTTTGAGGCGAGCTTCAAAACCGGGGAACAGCTGAACAGCAATCTCCAGCCCAGAGATAAGATGCTCGGTTGAATAAGTGAGAAGCTCTGCTCTAGCCCTAAAATCTCCGTTACAAGGGGACAATAGTGGCCCGTAGCGCGCGTTGAACAGGCCGTGTAAGGGTATGAGACAAAAAACATTCGATTTTTTTTATGCCACCGGTATTTGGTTTATAAATGGAAGGCAGGGGATAAAGATCGGATGGGCTCTAGCCCTGGAGTGGGATTTAGGACTCCCCCTTTTAGGTTGTGTATTACCAGTCAAGGGGTTGACGATACACAGCCCAAAGGACGGCAGATGGGAAAACACATAGTTAGTACCTGCCAAATTAATCCACTTATTCTTCCTCGCCGACCCCAGCCACCGCCTTTGTTTTCTACCGGCTTGCCGCTGTGCATTTGCTCAATGTGCTTGCTAGCGTATGCAAAGGCTTCCGCTTTCTCGGTTAGCCGTCACCACGACGCGGACTCGAACCACACTAATTCAATTCCAATTCTCTCAGACAGAGTAGGATAGCTGCCCCTTTAGAGCGAGGGCCTTCCGAGACCAATGCTATCAAGAAGAAGGATAAATTGCCTTTTAGCCTGGAGCCTTGAGCTAAATCATTGACCTTGCACCTGGTTTGATTAGGGCATTGCCGCATTTCATCTCAAAGAGGATCTAACTCTTTCTTTCCGGCTTAGCCGGCTTGGGTCAATTCCCTCTTTCTTTAAAAGCAAGCAAATAGCCAAAGAGCTGATGAAAGAGCACCGTCTTCTCTTATTCCTGAAAACATCTGCACAGCAGTTCTTACGAAAAGACTAGCATCTCTCACAGGAAAAGCAAGCCAAAGACCTCCCTTTTCTTTGGTGGCCTCCTTCCTTGAGAAGAGTGAAAGCAGAATCAGACTCTCGGACGCGGGATCTTGCCTAAATAAATTTCCATTGAGCAGGGTCAGTCTTACTTTTCTAAAGCACTTGCTTTATATTTAACTCACTAAATAATAGGTCCTTACTTGATCTAACAAGGGCATATACTTAAGGAAGCGAGCTACTTATATAATATAAGCACGCACTATCGGATCTGCCCCTTCCTTTCTCTTGGAACCAAGAAACTTTCACTTGAGTGGGAACTGGGAAGGTTGTCAGACAACTCTCCGAACTCTTACTTTTCTATCTCGTGTGCAAGATATAGTGTATGACCTGCAACTGGGTACACAAGGACTGCCTTTCGAGCTGGCTTTCATGGCGTACTGACTTCCCTTGAAAAGACGGGCTACTTTTAAGGACAAAACAGGATACTAGTTCACTCAGGGCTAAATATCTTTCTTAACGGGGCTGCCTTCTCCACTTGTGACTTGAACAGCTATCCTTTCCTTTAAAAACGAACTAGCTGCTAAGGAGACTCATTTATAACGCTGGAACTGCCTGCAGGAAACTGGCTTATCACATTCGGCTCGGTATTCACTCATAAAGAAATTAATCCGGAAGTCTAGCCTTTTGGCTTAGTTAAGAGTTCTTCCTTATAGGCTTTCGGGGAAGAAAAGAAGATCTCTTTCTTTCTTTCTTTAGCAGCTGAGGCGTGAACAAGAAGACCAGGTTCTCGGCATCTCAGAATATTCCCATTTGCAGCATCCCAGGTGGCCTTCGGTCTTCTTTCCTCTTGGAGGACTTGTTTCACGAGGGGTTTCCTCTTCTTGCTATAGTCTTGTTGCCAAGCGTCCTTTTCTTTAGTTGGGAACACATTCTTAGCGGTCTTTGGAGTAAGGTCTTCACTTGAGCAGGATAGAGGTTTTAATAGTCTTATCCACGTTATTACTTGCTTTTTCCTATTGCCGACTTGCCGGTTCTATGATTGGTCAACTACATCTCTTTTGTCTTAAGTGCGGGGGGTCTCCCCGACTAGATGACCCGGGCCTGAAGAAGGACAGGCGTCTGCCTACCCTAAACTCCTCCACGGGGTGTAGTGGTAGTAGCAACCCTATGATTGCCGAGGGGAGTTTCGGATATGGTTGTTTTCAAGGGGAGTTAACATCTATCTATTAAGTAAGATGGGGAATGACTTGTCGTGGTCTCGGGCCGTCATGATTGCTTTGGGAGGAAGGATTAATTTAGACTTTCTTACGGTATATTCCCCAATGCCGGAAGATGGGGACCCAAAACTTAAGGAGTAGAGAGCAAATGACTACATGGTGATGTCATTGCTCATCAACTCGATGTTGCCGGTGTCAGACCCCGACCCAGGTTTAGTATAATTTATTGTTATTTTAATTGTGATTAGTCTCTAAGCGGGATTAGGGGACGATTAGCTTGAGTTTTTAGTTGGATTAGAATTTTGAATAGCTTTGGGGAATTTTGAGAGCGTTGTGTTCGGCTTGAACGGGCCCGGGGTGACCCGTAAGACGCGTATTAGTGTGGGAATTCGAGTTATTGGATTTATTTGATTTTTGAAAAATATGGATTTCGACATTTTTGGATTTGTTATTTTGATCCCAGCAACTTTCATATTTGTTCCGTTTGCATTCGAACATCAGAAATCGCGTTTTTCGAGAAAAATGGCAAAACAGTCTTTTCACACCCAAATCTGTACATAAATTTCGAAATTTCAAAACTATGAGGAAAATATACTTTTTGAATACTAGATTTTTCGACGATCATTTTTCTCTTCTTCGTCGACTTCATCCGGGACCCACAAAAGGGAGTTTTAAAGCCTCAAAGTATTAAGAGCATTGGGACCCACACTACCCATTTTAAAGTCAAAACCAAGATGGGTCTTCACCTTCCTCACTCTCATTCGTTTCCTATAGCAGCTGAACCAGAGAGTTTCCTCTCTTTCTTCTCAACTTCTTTTCCACTTGCATGCCTAGGAAATTCAATCCAAATCAAAATTTTGATTTTAGCATCATCTTCCTCATGCAATGAGCAACCCAAAGACATCATTTGTGTAAATTCCTGCTGGAACCAACTTCATTTTTCAAGCTTTTGTTGCTGATTTTTATACCTACAGGTTTTGGTGTAGGCCTGCAGCTGGTTGTGTAGAGTTATTGGACTGTTTTTGTGACTCAATTTGTCTCAGGCAAGTGAATAAACTGATATTGGAATGCATGCCATTAAATTGTGTTTCTTCTTCCAAGTTGGATCTGAAATTGTTATTTCATTTGATTTAATTTTCTTGGGCTATTTATGGCAGATTTCTGCAATTTTGGTGTTCAGTTCATTTCAGATTTCTGCAAATTTTAGTATTCAGCTGTGTTCAACATTCCTGCAGGGTCTTAGTGTTCAGCTGTGTTCAAATTTAAATTTCTGCAGATTTTAGTGTTCTGTTCATGTGCAGATTTCTGCATGTTTTAAAATTCAGTTCTGCAGATTTTAGTGTTCTGTTCATGTGCAGATTCCTGCATGTTTTAAAAGTCAGTTATGTTCAGATTTCTGAAGTTTTTTGTGTCCAATTCAGGTTCATATTTTTGCAGGTTTTTGTGTTCAAATTATGTTCAGATTTCTGCAGGTTTTTGGGTTCAGTTTCTGTCCAGGTTTTTTGTTTTTGGTTGAGATTTCAATTTCTGTTTTGCTTGGATATGTGATTGGAATGAATGGGTGATTGTTGGTGATTGAAGGGAGTTTGATGGAAGTTAATGGGAGTTCAACATGTTGTAAATAAGAGTGGGAACCTGATGAAAAAAAAAAAAAAAAAAAAAAACAAGAAGAAGAAGAACAGTGCAGAAATTCTGCACTGAGCGGATCAGGTTGCTGCGGGCCTGTTTCAGCCCGGGCCTGTTCCAGCCTGTTTCAGCCCGGGCCTGTTCCAGGCCAGTTCCAGCCCTCTTCAAGCCCTTTTATTTGTAATGTTTGAAGCCCATTGACTCTCTATTGATGCATGGAAGTCCAGGAACGGAAGTATTGATTTGAAACACTCAAAAATATGTAAAATTAAATGGGAAGAATGGAAGAATTGTTTGATGTTAGAATTATCGGGAAATCATTTCAAGTCTTGATATACACTTTATATCCTAAATTGCCGGAGATCTTCAGTGGTACCAAACCCTTTATTTATAATCGACATTAGGGGACTAAGTGTATAACAAGACGATCCTAGATAAGCCATTCAATCACTACGCATTACTTCATTCCAAGTTAGATACATTTGTATGTTTTTTCTACAAATTGATTTAAAAATAGATTTGAATGATTCGTTATGTTCGAAAATATCGGCGAGACTACTCATTTGTTCCGTTTGTAATTGTCAGTATTTATTTGTTCAGGATTAGTTCTCTTATCGATTTTGGAAATGTATTATTATGATTTGATTTGTATTAATTCAGACTTTGGTTTTGGAAAGGCACCACTAAGCTTAGGTCACCTTGTTGGGCTGATCACCCAGCTTGGAATCTTTAAAACTATTTGCCAACTGCAGTTTGGATTCTGTCTGTTTGTCCGGCCATGGCAACGGTTCTGTTTCCGGTCCCACGAGTAGTGGCAACGGTTCTGATTTCCGTCCCACTTTATGTGGCAACGGCTCTGTTTGTTCCGGTCCCACGGGTAGTGGCCACGGTTTCTGTTTGCTCTTGTTACTTCGGTAATAGGAGAATTTAGCTAAATGTGGTTTGCCAATATTTTGAATATTTATCAGTTAGTTTGAGATATTTAAATTTATTTACACCGAAATACTTCATTTGATCTACTCCTTATACATGATTTATTTTTACCAACATTCTTATGATTTTAAACATGATGTTCATAACTTGTATATCAGATCTGTTTTATTCACTTGCCAGACCGTCGTGTCTGATACTTCTCTTGTTTGGTGTCAGATGTCGGACTCGCAGCCCTTGAGGCGGAGTATACGCAGGAGGCAGTAGGGCCTCAGGTGGAGCCCGAGTGGCAACCAAATGATGTCATGTAGACGTCACGTTTGGTTTGGAGTATCGATAACATCTTTTTGGGAAATGACAGTTACTTTTGGGAATTTTGTTTATAGCCTTTGTTGGCTTTGTCAGGGTTGTATAAATTAAACTACTTTTGTTTCACAACTATAATTAACCTTGGTTATGCTATGTATATATTTCTCTTTTGGTATCGAACTTGTACCTTTATCTGTTATATCAAGTTTTATTTTGCTACATGCTTCCGCATAACATTATTATTGATGTGAAATTAATTCTTTGGTTGTGATGGATCGTTTGGGGGATCCTCACCGCGGAATCCTGTGGGGAAATAATTAGCGCGTGCGGGCGAAATTTTCTAGTCCGTCGCGCCGCGTCCCCCGGATTAAGGACTTGATTATCAGGGCCTCGGTCCGGGGGCATGACAGCCGGAAGTGGCGGAGACCTTTTTTGGTGCAAGGACTAACTTATAAGGAGCTATGGGAGGCGGTGCTCTAAATATACGGGGTAGGGATCAGTTTATCTCATTCATGAATGCCCGAAATTTGTTGATTGTTTTAGGAGCTGCTGGTCTCTGGTGTCGAAGTAATAGAATCGGGGAAAGCAGGTGAGAATCCATTTCTGAAGCCTTTCCTTTAAAAGGAATTCTATTAGAAAGAGCTCCATTTGCACTTGGCCTTCCCCTAAAAAGAAGATATCCCATACCTTAAACCAGCCTTTAAACCAAGAGTATCTTGTCTGCTGCCATCGAATATTCTATGTCTGCTGAAACTCCTTTCTTTGGTTAGTAAGTGGATTCAGCCTTCGTCTCTCTTCCCCCCAAAGTGGATTCCCAAAAAGAAAAGGGATTTCACCTCTGAGACAAGTGTTGGGACTTTTAATTGGAGTTAGAGCTTTCCTTCCTCATGGGCTTTTGCCTTCTCCTTTATCTTTCTCTTTTTTCCATAGATTTAGGTCTTATAGCTTGAACCATAACCTCATCTGTCTTATCATCCGAAAAAAAGTTCTCAGTCAGTTTAGGTCTTAGCCTTGACTCAGAGATCCGATGATTCACTTCCTCGTCCATTTGTTCACTTTCTTTTGTGGTTTTCTCTTTGAAAAAAGGTTGGGGATAACAATCTCACTTGCTTGTTAGGAAGTGGCCGGACTCGTCTGCAAAACGAAATTAAAAAGTATAGACGAATCTGCTATTTCGAAAGACGGCGAAAAGGAAGACCAAGAGAAAACACAGCAATGAATTCGATGATACGGGAACGACCACGGTTTCATCATTCCACAGTGAGCCCCACCTAAAGTTTATCGGTTCTGGTTCTCACACTGTGTTCCCATTCGGGAATTGCGCTGTTCATGCTCCTGATCTAAGGCACTCTCGCAGTTAGAAGTCTTTTCAGAAGCAGTAGACTGAGTGGATTTTGCATAATTGATCGAACTTCTTGCTCTCAGGGTGCTTTCCTTGAGCTCAACCATCCGGGATGCTAGTTTTTCTGAGGATGATTCTTTCGCATAAGTCAGGGGAGCCAGAGTAGAGATGACCTTTTCAGCATCGCTGTGAGAGCATCCGAGTGAAGAATTTCTTCAAATGGCATGCTGAAATAGTTTCTTAGTGCTTCTTTTCCTTCTTGCAAGAGATCAAGACTGGTAGGCAGGCCAGAGATTCAATGCCCGAGGAAGGTCCTCGAGACTTTTCCCTGTCTGAGAGCTTTTGGACATTGAATGCACACTCGAGGAGGACTGAACAGATGTAAAGGATCCTGACAAACTTGGGGAAAGCACACCTTGAAGAGTTTACATCTAAGATTGAAGATGATGTCAACAGTTAGCCAAGAAGGTTTATGGCAAACTGGAAGGAGTAAGGAGGGCTAAATGATCTACCTCAGGTAATGCTCTGCTTTCAGTGGGAACCGGTGGAGATTGAGGTGAAGGTCTTTTAGTCTCCGGATTGGTTGGAGGAGAACTAGTAGATCGGACACCTTCGCCAACTTGAAAAGAATGCTCATTCGAAATGAGAGTCGTTGCAGCGGAGCGATTTGAGCATCATTCCTCGGTGTCACCGATTTCCCATGGTTGGTTTCCGGCTCTGCAATCAGAGGGCCTTCTATTCAATCCTGGTTAGGATTCATTTCCTTGAGTGGATGCTCTATTTCTTCTTGGTGCTTAGCCCTTGGAACTTGAACAAAAATGTCTTTAGTTGTTGGAATTTGATCTGCTTATTATTTATTATTATACTTTATTCTTATATAAGTCTTTCAATTCAAACATCGTCGAAAGGACCAGCAGTGGCCTACTCGTCAATAACAACCTTCTTCTCCTATGAGATTTTGAGTTACCACTCCGTGGGTTTCACATGATTAGGATCAAGTTCCAAGGGATATTAAACCCTCCATATTGCCAATCTAGGAAACAAAGCTATTGAAGCCTTAGTTGATACAGGTTCAACTAATTCCTTCATTCAGAAAGGAGTAATCCCCGATTGTTATATGGTCGACCTTGAGACACCCTATGAAGGGACTGGCGCTAATTCTATTCCTTTTTTTATGAAAATGCAATCTAAGTCTCTCCTTCTTAATATTGATAATACCTTATTCAAAATTAAGTTCTTAGAAGTCTCTGATATGACTGTCAGGGACTCTATCCTTGGGCTGGACTTTCTAGCCGATTTTTGATAAATACACCTTCCAGCACTATCCAAAACCTCAACTGGTTTTGACTCTTGCCGACAGCAATTCTATTCTTCCCCTTTTTACAAAACGGAATCGCTATCTAGCCACTTTCATAGATGCCCAAAAGTGTGGTGGGAATAGGGAAGAAGCAGAAAAGGAAGCATCCAGAGCCTGCCTAAACCCTAAACCAAAACACCAGAACTGCAAATGCAATCTTCACACCTGCCTGGTCTGCCAGGAATCCCAGATAGATACTTACCTTGCAGATATAATACTCCATAATGCACAGGTTAATGTCAATAAAGTAAAGCAAAAAACAACCTACTAATAAAGAACGGAAGGGAAAAACCCCTTCACTCATCCGGAACAAAACAAACATTAAGCAAACCTTAGAAAGGCTGACAAAGCCTATCCTTGGCAAAGATCCTATTGCCAGATGGGAAAAGGATAAATACGAATGTATCCTTAATATTAAAGATCCAGAAAGGACCATTAATGGAAAGGCCTTCCCAGCCAGCGCTGAGGAAATTAAGGAATTTTCCAAACAAATTAAAGAACTACTGGACCAAAATCTTATCCAATTAATTGACAAAAGAACATGGTTTAGCAAGTTTGACTGCAAATAAGGATTTTGGCAAGTAAGAATGCATAAAGATTCCATACCATGGACTGCATTTAGCATTCCAAGAGGAAAATACGAGTGGATAGTCATGCCCTTTGGACTAGGTATAGCACCCCAAGTCTTCCAAAGGAGGATGGATGACATTTTAAGGGACCATCTTGATTACTGCATGGTCTATATAGACGATGTCCTAGTTGCCTCCCACACTGAGGCAGAACATCTTAAGCATGTTAAAGCTATCCTAGGAGAATTTGATAAACATGGGATAGTTATTTCAGAAACCAAATATGAGCTTTGTAAAAAGGAAATAGACTTCTTAGGAGTCCATATACACCAAGGAAGTGTAGCCTTACAAGACCATATAGTTAAGAAAATCCTTGAATTCCCTGATAGGATAACAAGTAGAAAACAGCTGCAAAGCTATTTAGGAATCCTAAACTGTGCTAATGACTTTACCAAAGACTTAGCCAAATATAGAACCAGCCTGTCTTCAAAATTAAAAAAGACAGAAGAAACTAATCCTTTCACATGGGATGAAAGGGATAAAGAAATCATACTTGAACTAAGAGAAATAGTTAAATCTATTCCTCCTCTAGCATTACCCAGCACTGAGGATAATTTTATCCTCAAAACAGACGCTTCTGAGTTCCAATGGGAAGTAGTCTACATGACTATCAAACCCAATGATAATGAAAGAAAAAGGCACATTTGCTGTTATAAATCAGGAACGTTTACTACAGCCCAAATAAACTACCATGCTCATGAGAAAGAGCTTTTAGCAGTAGTCTTAGGAATAGAAAAATATGCATTATTCCTTAGACCTAAGAGATTCCTGGTAGAAACAGACTCAAAATTCGTACAGTTTTTTAAGAATGCCCAATTAACTAAATTTACTCAAAGGCGTCTAATAAACTGGCACCAATTCTTGAATGAGTTTGATTATGAGGTAAAGCATGTATCAGGAAAAAGCAACGAACTTGCTGATATTATATCTAGAGAAAAGGTCTTCTCTAATCCCTGTAATTATCCTGACATTACTCAATGTTTTCACCTACAGATGATGGGAAGAGGAAGAGGAACAGGAAGGATATACCAAGGAAGAGGACGGATGTCCCCTTATCAGAGCCATACTCAATTCGAGCAATACCAGCAATTCATGGAATATCAGAGAAGAATGAGCCAAATGGCTATTGAAGGAGAAAGTAGCTCTGTAGAAGCTAATCAAGTTGCCAAGACTGGCGAAATAGAGGAAGAAGAATGGACCAAAGTCCAAAGTAAAGGAATGCATCTAACTCCCATTGAGAACTATGCCCCTACTAAGATAATCAGCGGCATAGATGAACCGTTATATCCTCCAAGGTTTATAAAGGAAGAATATAATGGAAGAAATATGATTGGAAATGTTTTCCTGAGAAACTGCCCCTTTCAGGAACAATTCCCAATAGGAATCATGAGGAAGGAGTTTATCAAACCAGAGCTCCTTATTGCTGATAATATATGGAAATCTATAAACGATAACCATATAATTGAGCTAAAGCAAGCTGTCATAGCTGCATTAAGAATAATGAGGAGAGACAGACTTCTCCTGGCCCAAAAGGAATTCCAGGTGAGCCAATATGTGAAGGAACTCATCAATACTACAGGAAACACATCCTATTCAGAAGCAACCAAAGTAATTGAGGACTTCACCTATAAGAAGCAGAGTTTCGCCGTCTCTCTAAAAAAATATCCGGGAGAAGGAAGCATGAAGACATTGATACATTAAATATGTATAATAAAGCAGATGGACTAATGACTCAAAAAAAGAGCATTAAATCTGAGGATGGGATGGACCTAATCGGTTCTCCAATACAGCCAGTACTCTGGGTATATGAAGGACCCAAATTTGAGATTATAGAAGAGAAGAAAAAATTGCTCTTCAATACAGGATTTATCAGGTACACTAACATTTATGATGAATCATGTTTAGGGTTTATCCCCCAAGAAATTACCAAAACTCTGAAAAAGATAATTAAGGACTATCCATACATGCTAGAAACCCATGTCTTAGCACCTGGGAATTTTGTACTAATTAGGATACACCCTAATATTAAGAGGCATGAAGTGATCGACTATGATCTCATAGAGATAAAAGAAAAATATGCTCGAATCGACATCTTCAGACAGAGGGCCGTCAATATAGAAGCCATTGCCCATTCACTGGAAGAATGCGGAATTAAAAACTATACTCTACACTGCACTCCCAAGGTCGTCATCCAAGCTACTGAAGTCATAGGGATAGGTACTGTAGAAAGAATTAAGGAAGGCCATGCCCCACTACAGGTTAGTCTTCCATGTTCATTGGCAGAAGCTACAGCACTAGGGATAACCGATCCCACAATTTTGGAGGCAGCAGAGGATATCGCTCCTGCTCTTTTTGTGGACCCGGAACCTGACCCAAAGCTTATCCGACAAGCCAGCTCGGTCACTGACGGATCCGATATGGAGGCCTCCACATGCAGCACAGGAACCGAACCAAAAGTTAAAACATAATAAAACAAAAGACTTTTGGTATCCAGGGAAGATAAGGATCACTCTGGCTGCTATAGGGAATTGAGGATAAGTGAGGCCATACTGGCCACGTGAAGGATGGCAGACAGCGATCATTATGTTTGCTTACCATTATGTAATAAACTGTAGAGCTTGTGATAAGTCAGATTAAATTATGTAATAGTGTTTCTAGAAACCATCTCCCATGCGCCTATAAAAGGCCACTCTCCATGCAAAAAAAAAAAAAAAAAAAACACAACAAAAACCCAGGAGAGATCACTAGAGATTTATTTTGAGAGCTTGCTAAGGTATGAATAGCTAAACCCCCCAGGGTAGCTGGGAGGGCTTCTTTCTCTAAGCATTCAGACAATGTAGTAATGTATTTTCCTTGATAATCTGTAATGTAAAGTGAGTTATCTTTCACTATTATGTTTCTGGCATGTTACTTCTCTACATTTTGAGCATTGTAGAAGGCCATAGTGATACCTGTAACCTCTGTACGGACTGTTGCCATAGCCATGGAAGGCGTTCAGGCGTGTTGTCCGGGTACTGTAGGTGGTAGAAGATGAGTCCTGCTGCAATAACTAAACAGTAACACTGTTTCACACCGAAGACTCTTTTGGGGTCTTGCATAAGAGAACTAAGAATACCGAAAGCATAGGTGGACCATAACCCACATTATATTATATTTTATCTTATGTTAATATACACTGCTAGTCTGCATCGTTTGGAGAAGAACTCTCTCAGTTATCGTTTCTTTCATAACTGTTGTTTGTATCTGTGGCTTTTTATTTTTCTTTAAGAAAAATTAAAAAATTGCTAAATATTGTGGAAATTGTAGTATTGGTCAAAAGATAATTCTAGATAAGAGTGGCAGCTCTCTGTATCCCATTCTGTCTTCATGGTGAAAACAGTTTCCATTGTTTTTTTCCATTGTTCGAGGGCCTTTTTGATATCCCTGACCTTATCTTTTTTAAGGAAACATAAGACGAATAACAATAAAAAAGGATATAAATTCAGGAAGTCTAAAACTTTCCGAAATCCAGAAAAAAGACATAAGCATTTTAAACAAAGAAAATATTGGAGAAACCTGTATAACTGCTAAGAAGCAAGTTTTATGAAAATGGAGGTCGTAAGTAGTACTGACAAATAGAATAACAGAGGCCAAGCGGCTGTCCAGCTCATCCTAGACACCTTGGGTGAATTTTGGAAAGATATCGAAGAAGCAAGGCTCCTTCAATACCTCACACAAAGGGATTTGACTCAGAAGTCTACACCCTTCATCCAGGAAAACCTCTGTACGGACTGTTGCCATAGCCATGGAAGGCGTTCAGGCGTGTTGTCCGGGTACTGTAGGTGGTAGAAGATGAGTCCTGCTGCAATAATTAAACAGTAACACTGTTTCACACAGAAGACTCTTTTGGGGTCTTGCATAAGAGAACTAAGATTACCAAAAGCATAGGTGGACCATAACCCACATTATATTATATTTTATCTTATGTTAATATCTCGTCTTTGAGATTATCAACTATATCCTTAATTTTTCTTTCGGCAGAATTTACTGCGTCAATTACCCCTTTATAGGGATAAGTATGTTGAGCAGTAGCAATATTAATTCTTAATTGTTCTATGTCTTTCTTAATTTGGGGTAGGTCAAATTCCATTCTACTTTTTATATCTGTCATGACCGTGTGAGATCATTAATGTTTTGTTGGTTATTAGTACCAACTTCCTTTATCTGTATTCCTAACCCTGTCAGACATTGGTTTAGGTTAACTTGATATTTGTATTCCTTCTCTAATTCGTTCTTGATTGCTTCCAAGTAACACATCTAATCCTATTAGTTCTTCTCTTAATTGCACAATCCCACTGGCTATGAAGTTTTGCGACTTGGTAATAGCTTTAGTTAGCTGTATGCTTGAAGCAGTCTCCAATTGTTGGTTCTGTAAGAGGAATTGTTTTCCTCCACTTATGATAAGATCCTGGATTTTTTCTAGAAACTCAGCTGTGGAAGTAGCCATTACTTCTTGAGCCCGGATAGCTCCTTGGTAGGGGGCAATATTCATTTTGGAAGGGTTAGGTCTGCACCTGTAGCCTTTTCAATGGCTGACAGTCGAAGGGAAATATTTTTTATTTCCTTGCTTAATTCTTGTAGATGTTCTACAATTTTCTCATTAGGGTGTTTTTCTTCAAAAGAAGCTACATACATTTGGGTAAATGCTTCTCGAAAATTGACAGGAATATCTCCTCCTATTTCTTCTATAAATTTCTGTACTTCTCCTAATTGGTGAGTTAGAAGATCTATCTTAAGAATCGCTTCATTTGCTATTTCTGCTTGAGTGATGTCTGATTTTCCTATGGCTTCAAACAACCAATTCACTCTATCGCTTAGGTAATTTCCTAGGCCTGCTAAATCTTTTATGGTAGGTTCATTAGCATTGATATGCTCTATATGCTTAGCTTGGATATTTCCAGCCCAGCACTCAGTGCAAGGTCTATGGTCTCCAGTAAGAAGAACATAGTTGTTTTCTCTAAAATCATGTCTGCCGTATATCGAAGGAAATATACGAGACATAAGGGATGGCCTTTGTCTATTCATGATTAACATGTGATTTGCCTTTATTAGACGATTTTTTGTCTAGCTGTTGTTGAGCATGATTGACATAGCTTTGTTGAATAGCTGCATCATACCTAATCTTGTGGTTTCTTAATCTATTAAGGGCTTCAACAAAATGGGAGTGGGGTGTCACTCCAAACATTTCTCTAAATTGTCTCCATAAGATTCTACCATGGTGTTCCTGTATGTCGCTTATGACACCATATAACTCTAACAATAATCCCCTTTGTTTAAGGACATCACTATATATTTTAGCATCTGTTGCTGCTAAGGTTTCTTCTAAACCATAATTTTTATACCCAGTTAGCATAACTTCTAGGATAAAGATTATGTATTATGGAGTCCAGCTTTGTGCTGGGAATTCTCTTAAGAATCTATTCATATTATAAAAATAATTTGAAGGCATTATTGAATAGTCCGATTCACTTTTGTCCAAATTGACATATAAGGCCTTCCAAGCATCTTTACATTCTTGGATTAACTCAATAACCCTAGGGTGCATTCCCTGGGCTTCCCTATTTAGTTCTAAATAAGGTTTAACTGGCCTTGGTACAAGATTATGCTGTTCAGCAAAAGTAAAGGGCTTCTTGAAATGTTGCTAAATGGTAGTTAATGCTTGGAGCGAACTCAGCATATGCTGCATGGAATTCAGCCAAGACATAACTAATGGCTAACATAGTCCTAACACGAGTCCTATCTTGTCGGTAGGTTTGTGCTAAGGCTCTCTTAATAGTCCTAAGCTTATGCATAAAAGTAGTTAGGACTATGCTCTGTTGTAAGAAGGTTACTTCTAGATCAGGCCTAGTTTGGCTTGAATACAAAATTTCTTCTAAGAGAAAGGTCCTTCTTCTTATCTTAAGGGTTTCTAAAACTACCTCGATATTTGGGAGGTAGCCTGTAGATCCATGTTCATGGAAATAATCGCTGAGATCCTTAATGTCTTCATCGAGTGAAGATAAATATCTTCCAGATCTACCCTGGTCCATATATAACTGATAAACAAGGTTATGATTGGAGTTCTCATAATATGGAAGCTCCACAAAAAGGGGTAGCTCTGAGATTGGATCCATGTCTGGATCATCAGGCGGGTTTGATGTTCCTGGAACATCTACCATCTCTAAATGGTTGAGCAGTCAACCAAGGTTCGAATGGCTTTGATACCAATACTACAATTTCCACAATATTTAGCAATTTTTTAATTTTCTTAAATCAAAATAAAAAGCCACAGATACAAACAACAGTTATGAAAGAAACGATAACTGAGAGAGTTCTTCTCCAAACGATGCAGACTAGCAGTGTATATTAACATAAGATAAAATATAATATAATGTGGGTTATGGTCCACCTATGCTTCCGGTAATCTTAGTTCTCTTATGCAAGACCCCAAAAGAGTCTTCTGTGTGAAACAGTGTTACTGTTTAGTTATTGCAGCAGGACTCATCTTCTACCACCTACAGTACCCGGACAACACGCCTGAACGCCTTCCATGGCTATGGCAACAGTCCGTACAGAGGTTACAGGTATCACTATGGCCTTCTACAATGCTCAAAATGCAGAGAAGTAACATGCCAGAAACATAATAGTGAAAGATAACTCACTTTACATTGCAGATTATCAAGGAAAATACATTACTACATTGTCTGAATGCTTAGAGAAAGAAGCCCTCCCAGCTACCCTGGGGGGTTTAGCTACTCATACCTTAGCAAGCTCTCAAAATAAATCTCTAGTGATCTCTCCTGGGTTTTCGTTGTGTTTATTTTTTTTTTTTTGCATGGAGAGTGGCCTTTTATAGGCGCATGGGAGATGGTTTCTAGAAATACTATTACATAATTTAATCTAACTTATCACAAGCCCTACAGTTTATTACATAATGGTAAGCAAACATAATGATGGCTGTCTGCCATCCTTCACGTGGCCAGTATGGCCTCACTTCTCCTCAATTCCCTGTAGCAGCCAGAGTGATCCTTATCTTCCTTGGATACCAAAAGTCTTTTGTTTTATTATGTTTTAACTTTTGGTTCGGTTCCTGTGCTGCATGTGGAGGCCTCCATATCGGATCCGTCAGTGACCGAGCTGGCTGTTCGGGTAAGCTTTGGGTCAGGTTCCGGGTCCACAAAAAGAGCAGGAGCGATATCCTCTGCTGCCTCCAAAATTGTGGGATCGGTTATCCCTAGTGCTGTAGCTTCTGCCAATGAACATGGAAGACTAACCTGTAGTGGGGCATGGCCTTCCTTAATTCTTTCTACAGTACCTGTCCCTATGACTTCAGTAGCTTGGATGACGACCTTGGGAGTGCAGTGTAGAGTATAGTTCTTAATTCCGCATTCTTCCAGTGAATGGGCAATGGCTTCTATATTGACGGCGCTTTGTCTGAAGATGTCGATTCGAGCATATTTTTCTTTTATCTCTATGAGATCATAGTCGATCACTTCATGCCTCTTAATATTAGGGTGTATCCTAATTAGTACAAAATTCCCAGGTGCTAAGACATGGGTTTCTAGCATGTATGGATAGTCCTTAATTATCTTTTTCAGAATTTTGGTAATTTCTTGGGGGATAAACCCTAAACATGATTCATCATAAATGTTAGTGTACCTGACAAATCCTGTATTGAAGAGCAATTTTTTCTTCTCTTCTATAATCTCAAATTTGGGTCCTTCATATACCCAGAGTACTGGCTGTATTGGAGAACCGATTAGGTCCATCCCTGAGCGTCTGCCTCACGTAGGATAAGCTCTACTGCATTTACTCGAATTCATTTTTTTTCCCTTTTAGGACAATTGGGAGCAAAGTGTCCGGCTTCTCCACAAGTCCAACATTCTTCAGTGTTGGTTTCTTCAGACTTAATTTTCCTATAGTTAGGAATTCGTTTATTAGAGTTATCTTTTCTCCAATATTTTCTTTGTTTAAAATGCTTATGTCTTTTTTCTGGATTTCGGAAAGTTTTAGACTTCCTGAATTTATATCCTTTTTTATTGTTATTCGTCTTATGTTTATGTTTCTCTTTTCTGTGCGCATGTTCAGAACACCCCCATTGGTTTGGGATTTCTGTATCTCTTTCATCTTTGAAAGAAATCTCCTGAGAGAAGGCTTTTTCCATAGCCTTTCTTTCTCTGTCTCTCTGCTTTTTTTCGGGCTATATAATCTTGAGTAAAATTAATCCTTTCTCCTAAGGTATCATCTTTTAGATACTGATTACCATCGTATTTTCCTTTCCATTCCCGATAATTCTGTAAAAGGTATTCTCCTATTTCGGGGATTTTTCTAAAATAATCATCTTTCAGATTGTCTTCCTCGCATTTGTAGAACAATGTTTTAAAATTATTACTATATTGTTCTAGGTATTTTAGGTTACATATCTTTAATTGTGCCATCTTGCACTTAGCTTCTTCCCGTTCTTTATTGAGAGTTATTGCTTTGGTTTGACCTATAAACTCTCTGGCTATAAGGTAAATGCATCCATCTACATTCCTCTGGTCTGCATATTCCTCATTGAATTTATTAAGAAGAATTCTTTGTTGGGGGGTAGTTTCCTTTTTTAGGGTTTTAAAATAATTCTTAACTATCCCTTCAAAAGAGAGCGTCAAGCTCGGTCTGGCTCGATAAGGGGAGTTGTGTCCATGCCTCTTCTGGAATTGACCTCCTCGCCGCCGACAGCCCCATTGCTGGCTACAATACTACCAAAGTCACCCTCTTTTTCTAAGAGGTGAGATCTGGCGAAACATTCCCCCGAGCTTCGAGGCGGTGCCAAAGTCAAATTCAAATCGACTTCATCTTCCTTTTCCTTATCCTCCTCAAACTCGCAAGCTGCGACGATGATGATAGGAATTGGAATTGAAAGACCCAGGAAGTCCAGTAATAGGTATATACCAGCATACACCCCTAATGGAAAAAGGACCGAAATTACGGAAAGAAGGATCTCAGTATAGTAGTGAGTGGTGCTGGATCTGCTCAAAAGACTCTCTCTTTTCTTCTGAATTCTCAACAGGAAAGCATCAACAAAACTGCCCTTCCATATAGATCGTCGTGGCATGAACTTAGTCAACATGTTCCCTACTGACTATAAAACTACTCCTCTTCCTATTGATTGATTGATTGATTACAGGTGATGTTCTTTTGACGGTGAACCATTCCGGTAACGCACAACACTGAGCCAATTAGTCACTGACTGATCCGCTTTGACGTACTTGCAAGCCTAACTTTGGCATGTGAACACTCTCCTTCCTTTGCTTTTTTCATACGCTTCTTGCTGGAGAAGGTCGGCTTGACCTTGACCCGAAAACAACGTTCGACTTGCATGTGTTAAGCATATAGCTAGCGTTCGTTCTGAGCCAGGATCAAACTCTTCTTTTGAGTATGATTGGGCCCTGCAGTGGTAGAACCTGGTGAACCGGGCGTACTCCCTCTCTTCTCTCTCCTGACCCCTCACTTTCTATGTTATATATACACCAACCCAATCTCGAACGGTCTAAACTATCAGAATCGTCGGTTCCCCATGAGCTTTTGGCCGACTATATTAGATTAGTTATGTTAGAGCAAACAAAAACGATTCTTCGCCAAGAAAAGTTTCGACTGGAGATTTCCAAAGGAAATCGTATTGATAGAGAGGATGCCCAAAAGGAGTGAATATCCCTGGGACGTCTTCTTTTATCCATCTATCGTATAACTTGAACAGCAAACCGTAACGAAAACGATGACTCGTGACTTCGGTACGCTTGATGCGCAAGCACACAATAGGTGGATCTAACAAGACTTCCAGTGGTGTAGCGTAATTACAAGCTACATTCCAGTACCAATCTAAGTACTCACAGTATTGAGATAGCCAAGGGGCTATAGCAAATACGCTCGCACAGAAGACCGGCATCCCTCCAGTGAGGCTTAATTAATGAGACCTCACTCTCTCGAAACGGTTTAGGTTGAAGAGATTGAAGGATGATCCATCTTACAACACCTTGGTGATAACAGTTGACCATTGGTCGATCTGGATAAGCCAACCATAACCACAGACGGCAGAGGGAAGACTTAATGAGGGGACCGCATGACTAGAAGGTGGCGGAACCATCTCTTTGACTTAGGTCGTCAGAGGGGCACCACACACCCTATAGCCTGCGCCTCGCAATCTATAAGTTAGAGATAAGTCAATGACCGATTGGTCACTGAGCGTCAGCTAAAACTGGTGCGACAGCAACACTATGTGTCATGGCCTTTAACATAGGGACAGAGACTGGACTAAGGTCAATACTTTCCACTAGTTATCGCTTAGCGAACGTAATAGCGGAGTTGAGTCTTCTAGTCTGGTCATCTCTTCTCCCTCTTCGCCAAGAAGGAGGACTAAGAACATAGAGACAATCGCGAAGAGATTGCCTACTATCGAGCTCCCCTAAACACAAAGGAGCCGGAGTAGTCCTCAACATGTCGTAGCACATAAACAACACTCCATAACGGAAGATCATTACCTTCTTCCGGGATCGAGCGATGGCTATAAGTAGTAGCGGGAACGACAGGTGGAGACAAAATCTCTTCAAGCGACACGTCATCATTGACTACAGCAGAAGAGTACCATCGAAGATAATGAAGCCACATAGTCAACCAGGGGCGTCAAACCATGCGTTCCATAATCTCGTCACCATCATCAGGCGGAGACCATCCATTTCTTTTTGAAAAAAGTGTCCAGGCTTAACCCTATCTAAGATGAAGGCCCTCGCCGCACCTAGCTGCTCCGGAGTTAGAATCCCTAAATCAGGAAATGCTAACCAAAGAGCAACTGGCAAAGGGAATACTCCCGATGGAGCGTGCATACAAAGAAAGTGCCGTAACCACCGCCTTGATTTTGGGCGATGGGGAGCACCACAGACACGATAAGACCCGCCTCTGAAACGTATAGTCAAAGACAGGGACATAGTACCAGTGACATCCTTTATCTTTGAAAATCAAGGAGAGGCTACAGAGTACACAAGAGATCGTAGCATACGTGCTGACACCGGAGATAAGTCCGTCGTCACTCTATTACACTCAAATCTCTTAGCGAACGCTAATGCACGCTATATCTCTTAGTCTAATGGGCTTACCGTGAGGGAGCTAACTTTATAGGGAATTAGGTAACGAAGGGGCGACGACGAAGGAGAAGGTAACCAGTATCGGAGCGAAGGCTATAAGTAGTAGCGACGAACGCTCATGCTCTATGGCTATTTTTATCGAAGATGGTTACCTTCTAAAGCTAAGGAAACCCCATCTTTATATGTCTAAATATGTCTAAGGAACCGGAGGGCTACCAGTGGTGCTTACCTCAAGGCGGGGCTGACTATCAGTACGAAGATGGCACTTCAACACAGACGAACCCTCGGACGCTACCTTTTCTTAGACCCTTCGGACCTACCTTTACGTGATAAGGGTATCGAAGATGGTTCCACCGGTAGTCAGCCCCTTCGCTTCCCTCGTTAGAGGTAACCCCTCAGCTCACTTTCTTTATACTTGTGATGACGGTCCATTTTTATTTTGAGTTTAGGTGGGGCTGCAGCAGCTTTCAAGTCATTGATCAAGGAAGGGCGAGAGAGAAAGGGGGTGTTGTCGGCACCTGAGCAGATTGAACCATGTGAGCGAGAGACGAATCCCGGAGGAGCAAAGAATCAAGCCAGAGGAATAGATATGATAGACAAGGGGACGGATCGGATCCCTAGAAGGTGGAGTACGCTCAAGGCAGTGAAATGGAAAGATTCTCTTCGTGAATCAGTAGTCGATCCGAGTAAGGCCTTAGCCGCGAAAGCCGTAAATGCGAGGTTCTGACGGTGAGAGATATTGATGACCACGAACTTAGGAAAGTGGAAAGTGGAAGAGAGAGGTCGGATCTAAAAGGATAAGAAGGCTCTCCATCTCTGTGGCGGACTGAATCGTGTGCGAGAATCATCGTATAGAAACAACAACTGAGAGTGACCGACCTGGACTCGATCGAGGGCAGTGATCGAAGCCGGCCGAGAGAAAGGAAGCGGAAAGTGGTGCTATGGACATCAACGTATATAGTGTGCCAACATGGAAGGATAGAAAGAGGGGGTAAATCAACGCTTCGCGAAAGAATCGTCGTATGCTCCGGAGGCCTAGGATGAAGACTTCCTGCTAGCCGTCTTGGCTTCGCTTTCGCTTCGCTCGTTAAGCAAGGAAGGGGTTAGTTTTCCTGCATGTTCTTACCTTCGCCGCGAAACAAACAAGAAAACTGACGGTGCGAAGCCTTCCATTATGGACTCGGACTACACCTGACGGTGCGAAGCCGCAACGCTGAGTTGACGAAGCGAAGGAAACCGGCTGAGTCTATCGAAGCGGAAATCAACCGAGACATCCACTGCCATCAAGCTTTTACAATAGAGAAGGGACGAGACCTTGCTGCCTTTGAGAGTAAGTGGCTTCCCGGAACGGAAGGAAAGAACTCGCTTTACCTTAACTCGCAACTCGTTGAATTCCCCTGGCGCGTCAGGTTGCTAAGCTAAGGAAGGAATCAAAAAGAAAGAAAGGAGAAAGGCCACGTCAAATCAAGTGAGAGAGGCAGGTCCGGCAATCCCGGAAGGAAAGAATTCGCATAGATTCTAATTATAGGTATCGTTACGCTCGGGAGTCTCGGGGGTTTACCTGACCTACTCGACCTATGCTATGAAAATAGGGTCTTTAGACACAAGAGTCGAGTCCGGCCTGAGTCTAAGGCTATTCCATAGAGAAATCACTATAGCTGAAAGAAAGATAGTTGAAGAGTCGATCTCACTTCCAAACCCGGAAGGAAAGAACTCGATCACACTGCACGCATATAGAATGGAGGTATGCGCTTATCGTTACGCCGGTTCTCGTATGGCCCGGCTTGCTTTCATTAAGTCAGGTTATTCAATCAACTTAGCAAGAGGTTATTCAATTGCTTAGCAACCTCGCCAGGTGCGAAGCCACTTTGCTCTAGGAGAGTGAGGGGCCGTGTTGAGTTCCTAAAAAGGAAGGGGGGATTGAATCTAGTCATTGTTTTTCGGGTGAGGGTCCAGGGGGGACCCGAGCCATCCATCGGACGCCTCAGAGTCTCATACCAGTAATGTTCAATACTCCCTTGAGTAAACTAGCCTTTCCGGGGATATACGCGATCATTGAGAAGATGACGAATCCAACACTCCCAACCCAGAAAGAACTGGACTCGTTCTCACTCGGTCGTCACACCTGAACAATAGCCCGTCACGGAAGATCATTACCTTCTTCCGACTACGAGCGAAAGATAAGGGCACAACCGGGGGAGATCCAATCTCCTCAATCGAAATCGAGTCATCCGAAACTAGACGCGTGTACCAGGATACGTACTCTAGCCACATGTTGAACCAAGGGCGCACGCGCACCACCATGGCTTAGAGGACGAAATCCCGCACACCTTCAGATCTCGCCTCTCCAACCGCACCCAAACATAAAGGCGGTTTTCGAGTTCTCACCAAGTCGTAACACTTAAACATTAGACCATAGCGTAAGATTCACTTTTCCTTACGATTCTGGCCAATGCCCAAGGGTACGACTGGGGGAGACAAGAGGTCCTCGAAGGACATGTCGTAACTAGACCACGCACTAGCGTACCACTTCAGGTACTCGGTAGTGCTTTGACACCCGTATTATCACATCAATAATATCCTCCGCATCATCCTCAGGGCGAAGACCATCTATTTCTTTTTGAAAAAACTCTTTTGGACGTCACTTCTCGAGAATGAAATCCCTCAAAACACCCCGCTCCTCTGCGGTCAGCAATCCCCGAAAGCCAACAAAAAATCGACGGGTAAGGGATATACGCCAGAACATACAGAGAAAGTGACGTCGCCACCGTTTCGACTTGAGGCGGTCGGCTGCGCCAAAGACTCTGTACGACGCGCCCCGTAAACGATACGTAAGGTAGAGAGGTAGTCTTCCGACTATACTCTGTACCTTAGAAAAGACCAGAGCTGCAACAGAGTGGAGAAGGGTGCGTTGCATTCGGGAGGAGATGGGACTGAAATCCTGCTCCCCGCACGCGCACACGAACCTCTTCGCAAAGTCCAGACATCCTGTCGTGTAGATTACAGACTTTGATAATGTTGTGATATCCTTCACTCCCATTGAGCACAGATGTCTCAGTACTCTGTAGCCACCTTTTGGTCGGCAATGACCAAATCATCACCGAGCATCGCGTAGTTTAGAAACCGTCCTCGCGGATACACCCTCTCAGCCGACAGCCACACCAGCATATGAAGCGTAAGTGTGAACATAGGCCAAGAGCTGTAGAACCCGAGCGGCTGCCCACGGGTAAACCATACTACGTTCGCCTTCTTCTCGCTTCCCAAACCAAATAGGTGGGATCACGGAAAGGGGCGTGTACGAGCAACCACACCCATGACTCAGCCAAGTGGTTCCCAAACAGGGCCTCCAAAAGACCCGGAGTGAGAACAACTGGAAGAGAATCGGTAGCGGAGTCATATGAGAATCCATTTCGTATGCCGCAGATGTATCGCAAGGGGCGTGTCTGATGAAAAGTACCATCGGTACGTAGATGAGACAACACCCCCATCGCCCAATCGTGCAAAGGCCTCACAAAGGCCTGAGCAAAATGAGTGGGGATGGCGGAGATCCGCACCTTTACCGCTCCCTCGAGCTTGACTCCTAGGCGGCCACACTCAGGCCTACCGGTGAGTGGTTCCGGCCCATGGCAGATTGACCAAGAGTGTTCAGCAGCCAGCAAGCCACATTACCGCCTTCTGAAGAGGGAAGCACCCGTTCCCCTGGATACACGATTCGAGCTCGAAACCATGTATCCACCATCTCCCTAAGTCTCTCGGGATCCGCGAGAGTTAGGAAGGCGGTAGCGTCGAAGGGCTGTATTTGAAACATAGAAAGCTTCCTATGCCTTGCTGACCGATCCACACCAACTGCCTCCCTTAAGGGATTCGTCATAGGTGTTGGGTCCTGCAGACCACGAAGGCCGAAAGTCCAACCCTAAGTGAAGGGCTTGACGATCGAAACCAGGAACATACCGTCGCAACAGCTCTAGCGCTCTCTCCTTTGACTTTATCCGTATGGCTGGCCATCTCCGCGACCCCTTCAGAAGGAGCCGCGAAGCCGCCTGGGCTAATTGAGGAGAGATCAAGCCTGTTTCTACGCAGTCAAATGAAATGATCAACTTGTACAGCGTAAAGACAGACAGATAGAACTGAACAAGCGTCGGGAGCCTGTTCACCCCGATCGTTTATTATCCTTCTATGAAAGGCCGGGATTATGCGAGGTATACCTGATCGAGTCAGCGATACTGAAACTTTTTAGGGGAAGAATAAATCCTCCGGCCGTCCACCCCAGAACACCATCAAATGGTGCGATGATGCTTTGCGGTATTGGGCCAGGAATAGCACTCCCGACGCTTGCTTAAGTGCCAGCATCGACTTAAACTTTTGGTGTTGAGTGATTTGGCTCAGGGACCTCTGCATCGGACGCCTCAGAGTGTCATACCAGTCATTTCGGGACTATGTGCCGATCGCTTTATGACTCCCCGTCGAAAGCCAGTGACAATGGTGCTTAGACCTCACCTCGCCAGCCAACCCCAATCATGAAGGGTGACTAACGAGTCCATGTTCCATCGAAATTCCCATATACCAGCTGAAGTTGCACTACAAACGCTTCTGTTGCAATCCAACGGATGCAGGGGATTCCATCTAACATAGTAAGACTCATGCTGTTTGGCTCTTTATAGATAGAGATAAGACCGAAACAGGCATAACTGTGGTTACGTTATGTCCACATCATTGGCCAGTGAGAGGGCTTTCTAGATTTTGATCATTCTACCACCAACCTGCTAGTTCTTTTTATGAGGCACAAGCTGGATCAATTCTCCTGCTCAGGTAGCCTACTAGAGTCTAGTAAGTAGGCGAACAGCTATTAGTAGTGACTTCTTAGGTTAGGCGAACAGATAGCAATAGTTATTAATTGAGTACTTCAGACCAGTAGGAAAGCAATTTGGCCCTTACCTCCGAAGGAAGAACGGGACAGAAGAGAGAGAACGCATGACAAGAGAAGGGGCATATACCTGACAGAGCAAGGAAGCGATTGAAGGATCTTGCGGGAGGTGTTAAGCAAGGGTTCGCGGAGATGTAGGGACTTGACTACACCGTATTTCCGGGTTTCCGCAGTGGGTAATGGCAACTGGAATGAGCATAGGTCTTCCAGCCTTCCTTTCAGGGACCGAGGAGTCAACCCTAACGAAGAAGCCCGCCGGGCCCCTACTTGTCACTCCCGAAGTCTTGCTAGCGGAAGATTGTTCTCAATCTATCTGATCTTTCTCCGGGGGGGCTCTCTTCCTTCTACTCGTTTCTGACCCTCCCTCTCCCTCCGTGCCTGGTACCCTAGCCACTCTTGCCCTCACCACAAGATAGCTCTGCTGGTGGTTCTTAACAAACTGGTGCTTCGTCCAGGGGACTGGATATGCTTACTCCGCCGCTGGAACAGGCGCTGGGGCAACTAAAGGTGCTGTATCGACTCCTGCTACTAGTGCTGCTGCGGGTCCCGATCTTGCTCGCGAAAGAAAGGACTCTTGTAACGAGCATCAAAGACTGGATCGAGAACGAAGGTATGGATCTCGCTCACGAGCATCTGGATCTGGCTATCGGTGACAAGGAGCTCTCTAAAGAACGAACCGAAATCCTTTCGATCTGAAAAACCGGGTTAGCTTTTTAGGGAGAGATGATACGCTCTTGGGTGGGTTCTCGTGTCGGGGAGACAGGAACAGGCTATCACAATCACTATCTTCGGCTACAGGGACCTATTCGGAGATAACGGAGTCTTAGCCGGATACACGCAGGTAAATATATAGCTGGTGGAGGGCGTATCTAACTAGTACGGGAATAATAGCGGTGTAATGGGGATGATGGGAGGCAATAAAAGCAGGATTCGAACCTACTGGGCCTGGGGTTGGTGAAGTCGGTATTCCTGGTGAAGAATGCTCTTCGTCTCCCCTCGCCGTAATTCTCTCTGGAAGTCGCCCCTACAACCCCTACTAATAAGCTCCTGCGGGCTACGTTCGAACTAAACGAGAGTAAGGCTTTCTCCCCGAGAGAACGGACTGACTACTAGGAGGGGGAAGGACCTGCGCCTAGCTAACGGAGTTCACGAGGAACCGACTGAACTTAGTGAAGCGAGGCCTCAAACATCAAATACTGTACTGACTGAACCGAGTGAGGTATAGACAGATTAGATTATACCACAGCTTGTGTTGTGGCGAGACGAAGGGACGGAATGTAAGGTCATTCGCCTTGCTTGCTTACCGGACAAGAAGGATTAGACTTTAGACCCACTAATGGACTATAGCGAACGGAGAGAAAGAAACCTAAGTGACTATTGCGAACCATAAGGAACACTAGCACTACCTGTGACTGGCTAGGAAACAGATAGAACACTCTTTCCTACTCCAGGCAAGTAGTACGGTACGGATACGGACTATAACTCAAGCCTACTGCTCCGTACAGAGTCAGGATTCAGGGATTTCAAACACTCTAATGGACTATAACGAGCTGAGTAGTACAATAGCCCTGAGTGACTCTTGGCTGCCTTCAGTGATACTAGCAATGACTTGGACTACTCTATCCTGAACACCAAACTGAACGGCATCAATTACGTCAGTCAGTCAGTCAAACAAAGAAGCAAACAGACTGAACACCAACCGGATCTCCAGTCCAATCGAGTAGTTGGTCCTGCTTCCCCTTTTCCGGTATATTTAGGTACCAAGACATTTAAGTCCGTGAAGGCTGACTTCTACACTAACCAAATAAATAAGAAACTGACTTTCGTCAAACGAAATAAAACATCAAATCCGCTCGGGGATCAACATCGTTCCTTCAGGCAAGTTCAGCTACAGAAGTTGAAGAGGAGGGGGCTCCAAGCTCTAGGAATGGAGTCGGAGGTCCTACATCTAGAAGTCAACCTGTGACTACACATAGCTTCTGTGGTAGGCACTAACTATGTCTTTTCCCAGAAAGCGAAGACTACCGCTCTCTTAAGATGCCCGAGTCGATTAGAACAACTTTAGAGTAAGGCGCTACTAAGCCCTCTATTCTGCTTCTGCGGATGCTGATGCTTCTGCTTTAGCTCTCGCTTCTGTGTTTGTTTCTGATTTTAGACCCATCTTCGGAAAATCATTCATTTCCTTCCCCACCCACCGCCCTCTTTTCAACTGTTGTGAGCCTTCGGCGATTGAGAATATAGGCCTCGCCGCTTGAGAGTACCATATTCTTTTTTTTTTTTACATGTATTCCCCTCGGATTAGGACACTGGTAACGCATTCGAATCGTGTTTACTCCGGCCTTGCGAACGATTGAAAGTTCCCATTCGAGATTCGGTACACTTGTCGATACACAGTTCTCAAATCGACTTTCTCTCGGTCTATCTATCTCTGTCGGCAGAGTCCCATTCTTGAGATACCTGACATTGATATCAGTTTATTCCCCCTGATGTACCCGATTGTTGTTGTTGATGTTTATAGTTCCTTCTCTTCGATCTTATCCTAGTGAGGGGACGAGTCATCTTTCTCCACATCGCCCAGGGGTTGCGGGGAAGGGAGTCGTCTCATTCAATTACAGGCTTGATCCAGTATTAGGATGGATGAGATTGGCCCTAGCAGAAAGATCTCCAGAGATAGGAGTCCGGGCATTTCTATCGTGGAAGTTAACTGGAAAGATTAGGCTGGGGGTCCCACCGACGGAAGGGAAGCTTTTTTCCGACTTTTGAGGCAGGTTAGATAGAGTTGAGGAAGACAGATGATCGATAGGTGACCGGATCGCATTTCCTATGCTTACAGTCGGGATAAACTGGCGTATAGCTAACTCATTCTTTGGGTACTTTCACTCTGGGATGTCGCTTTCAATTGGCTTACGAGATCGAATCTCCTTCGGTGCTCCAATCACACGGTTCTCAGATCGATTCTATCCCCTTAGTCGGTACTCTGAGTCCCATTCTTGAGGTGACTTGTGATGGTACTTTCTTCACTTCATTCTTGATGTACCCGGCATTGATGTCAGTTTATTCCTATGGGTCTACCCTGATGTTGATCTTGATCGTTCTTCTTCTTGTTCATTTTTCTATTTAGTGAGGGGGAGTGTGAAGAACATTATGGGATCTGACTCTCATTATGGGCTTCCTTTCCTTTTCGGAAGGAGGGCGGTGGGTGGGAAAGGTGCACGGGTTGAGCGTAGACTAGTCTGTTCAGGCAGTCACAGGCTCGCTAAAGCTAAAAACGGAGCTTAGCTTCTCACTGACTACATCAGAAGCGAAATCCTCAACTTCAAATATAATGCGAGCTGGGACGGGGTTGCCTTGCTTTATATTTAACTCACTAAATAATAGGTCCTTACTTGATCTAACAAGGGCATATACTTAAGGAAGCAAGCTACTTATATAATATAAGCACGCACTATCGGATCTGCCCCTTCCTTTCTCTTGGAACCAAGAAACTTTCACTTGAGTGGGAACTGGGAAGGTTGTCAGACAACTCTCCGAACTCTTACTTTTCTATCTCGTGTGCAAGATATAGTGTATGACCTGCAACTGGGTACACAAGGACTGCCTTTCGAGCTGGCTTTCATGGCGTACTGACTTCCCTTGAAAAGACGGGCTACTTTTAAGGACAAAACAGGATACTAGTTCGCTCAGGGCTAAATATCTTTCTTAACGGGGCTGCCTTCTCCACTTGTGACTTGAACAACTATCCTTTCCTTTAAAAACGAACTAGCTGCTAAGGAGACTCATTTATAACGCTGGAACTGCCTGCAGGAAACTGGCTTATCACATTCGGCTCGGTATTCACTCATAAAGAAATTAATCCGGTAGTCTAGCCTTTTGGCTTAGTTAAGAGTTCTTCCTTATAGGCTTTCGGGGAAGAAAAGAAGATCTCTTTCTTTCTTTCTTTAGCAGCTGAGGCGTGAACAAGAAGACCAGGTTCTCGGCATCTCAGAATATTCCCATTTGCAGCATCCCAGGTGGCCTTCGGTCTTCTTTCCTCTTGGAGGACTTGTTTCACGAGGGGTTTCCTCTTCTTGCTATAGTCTTGTTGCCAAGCGTCCTTTTCTTTAGTTGGGAACACATTCTTAGCGGTCTTTGGAGTAAGGTCTTCACTTGGGCAGGATAGAGGTTTTAATAGTCTTATCCACGTTATTACTTGCTTTTTCCTATTGCCGACTTGCCGGTTCTATGATTGGTCAACTACATCTCTTTTGTCTTAAGTGCGGGGGGTCTCCCCGACTAGATGACCCGGGCCTGAAGAAGGACAGGCGTCTGCCTACCCTAAACTCCTCCACGGGGTGTAGTGGTAGTAGCAACCCTATGATTGCCGGGGGAGTTTCGGATATGGCTGTTTTCAAGGGGAGTTAACATCTATCTATTAAGTAAGATGGGGAATGACTTGTCGTGGTCTCGGGCCGTCACGATTGCTTTGGGAGGAAGGATTAATTTAGACTTTCTTACGGTATATTCCCCAATGCCGGAAGATGGGGACCCCAAAACTTAAGGAGTAGAGAGCAAATGACTACATGGTGATGTCATTGCTCATCAACTCGATGTTGCCGGAAGTGGCGGAGACCTTTTTGGGTGCAAGGACTAACTTATAAGGAGCTATGGGAGGCGGTGCTCTAAATATACGGGGTAGGGATCAGTTTATCTCAGTCATGAATGCCCGAAATTTGTTGATTGATTTAGGAGCTGCTGGTCTCTGGTGTCGAAGTAATAGAATCGGGGAAGCAGGTGAGAATCCATTTCTGAAGCCTTTCCTTTAAAAGGAATTCTATTAGAAAGAGCTCCATTTGCACTTGGCCTTCCCCTAAAAAGAAGACATCCCATACCTTAAACCAGCCTTTAAACCAAGAGTATCTTGTCTGCTGCCATCGAATATTCTATGTCTGCTGAAACTCCTTTCTTTGGTTAGTAAGTGGATTCAGCCTTCGTCTCTCTTCCCCCCAAAGTGGATTCCCAAAAAGAAAAGGGATTTCACCTCTGAGACAAGTGTTGGGACTTTTAATTGGAGTTAGAGCTTTCCTTCCTCATGGGCTTTTGCCTTCTCCTTTATCTTTCTCTTTTTTCCATAGATTCAGGTCTTATAGCTTGAACCATACCCTCATCTGTCTTATCATCCGAAAAAAAGTTCAACTGGTACACAAGACTGCCTTTCAGCTGGCTTTCATGATACTGTTTGAAAAGAGGGCTCAGTCAGTTTAGGTCTTAGCCTTGACTCAGAGATCCGATGATTCACTTCCTCGTCCATTCGTTCACTTTCTTTTGTGGTTTTCTCTTTGAAAAAAGGTTGGGGATAACAATCTCACTTGCTTGTTAGGAAGTGGCCAGACTCGTCTGCAAAACGAAATTAAAAAAGTATAGACGAATCTGCTATTTCGAAAGACGGCGAAAAGGAAGACCAAGAGAAAACACAGCAATGAATTCGATGATACGGGAACGACCACGGTTTCATCATTCCACAGTGAGCCCCACCTAAAGTTTATCGGTTCTGGTTCTCACACTGTGTTCCCATTCGGGAATTGCGCTGTTCATGCTCCTGATCTAAGGCACTCTCGCAGTTAGAAGTCTTTTCAGAAGCAGTAGACTGAGAGGATTTTGCATAATTGATCGAACTTCTTGCTCTCAGGGTGCTTTCCTTGAGCTCAACCATCCAGGATGCTAGTTTTTCTGAGGATGATTCTTTCGCGTAAGTCAGGGGAGCCAGAGTAGAGATGACCTTTTCAGCATCGCTGTGAGAGCATCCGAATGAAGAATTTCTTCAAATGGCATGCTGAAATAGTTTCTTAGTGCTTCTTTTCCTTCCTGCAAGAGATCAAGACTGGTAGGCAGGCCAGAGATTCAATGCCCGAGGAAGGTCCTCGAGACTTTTCCCTGTCTGAGAGCTTTTGGACATTGAATGCACACTCGAGGAGGACTGAACAGATGTAGAGGATCCTGACAAACTTGGGGAAAGCACACCTTGAAGAGTTTACATCTGAGATTGAAGATGATGTCAACAGTTAGCCAAGAAGGTTTATGGCAAACTGGAAGGAGTAAGGAGGGCTAAATGATCTACCTCAGGTAATGCTCTGCTTTCAGTGGGAACCGGTGGAGATTGAGGTGAAGGTCTTTTAGTCTCCGGATTGGTTGGAGGAGAACTAGTAGATCGGACACCTTCGCCAACTTGAAAAGAATGCTCATTCGAAATGAGAGTCGTTGTCGTTGCAGCGGAGCGATTTGAGCATCATTCCTCGGTGTCACCGATTTCCCATGGTTGGTTTCCGGCTCTGCAATCAGAGGGCCTTCTATTCAATCCTGGTTAGGATTCATTTCCTTGAGTGGATGCTCTATTTCTTCTTGGTGCTTAGCCCTTGGTCTTTAGTTGTTGGAATTTGATCTGCTTATTATTTATTATTATACTTTATTCTTATATAAGTCTTTCAATTCAAACATCGTCGAAAGGACCAGCAGTGGCCTACTCGTCAATAACAACCTTCTTCTCCTATGAGATTTTGAGTTACCACTCCGTGGGTTTCACATGATTAGGATCAAGTTCCAAGGGATATTAAACCCTCCATATTGCCAATCTAGGAAACAAAGCTATTGAAGCCTTAGTTGATACAGGTTCAACTAATTCCTTCATTCAGAAAGGAGTAATCCCCGATTGTTATATGGTCGACCTTGAGACACCCTATGAAGGGACTGGCGCTAATTCTAGTTCCTTTTTTTATGAAAAGGCAATCTAAGTCTCTCCTTCTTAATATTGATAATACCTTATTCAAAATTAAGTTCTTAGAAGTCTCTGATATGACTGTCAGCGACTCTATCCTTGGGCTGGACTTTCTAGCCGATTTTGATAAATACACCTTCCAGCACTATCCAAAACCTCAACTGGTTTTGACTCTTGCCAACAGCGATTCTATTCTTCCCCTTTTTACAAAACGGAATCGCTATCTAGCCACTTTCAGAGATGCCCAAAAGTGTGGTGGGAATAGGGAAGAAGCAGAAGATGAAGCATCCAGAGCCTGCCTAAACCCTAAATCCAAACACCAGAACTGCAAATGCAATCTTCACACCTGCCTGGTCTGCCAGGAATCCCAGATAGATACTTACCTTGCAGATATAATACTCCATAATGCACAGGTTAATGTCAATAAAGTAAAGCAAAAAGAACCTGCTAATAAAGAACGGAAGGGAAAAACCCCTTCACTCATCCGGAACAAAACAAACATTAAACAAACCTTAGAAAGGCTGACAAAGCCTATCCTTGGCAAAGATCCTATTGCCAGATGGGAAAAGGATAAATACGAATGTATCCTTAATATTAAAGATCCAGAAAGGACTATTAATGGAAAGGCCTTCCCAGCCAGCACTGAGGAAATTAAGGAATTTTCCAAACAAATTAAAGAACTACTGGACCAAAATCTTATCCAATTAATTGACAAAAGAACATGGTTTAGCAAGTTTGACTGCAAATAAGGATTTTGGCAAGTAAGAATGCATAAAGATTCCATACCATGGACTGCATTTAGCATTCCAAGAGGAAAATACGAGTGGATAGTCATGCCCTTTGGACTAGGTATAGCACCCCAAGTCTTCCAAAGGAGGATGGATGACATTTTAAGGGACCATCTTGATTACTGCATGGTCTATATAGACGATGTCCTAGTTGCCTCCCACACTGAGGCAGAACATCTTAAGCATGTTAAAGCTATCCTAGGAGAATTTGATAAACATGGGATAGTTATTTCAGAAACCAAATATGAGCTTTGTAAAAAGGAAATAGACTTCTTAGGAGTCCATATACACCAAGGAAGTGTAGCCTTACAAGACCATATAGTTAAGAAAATCCTTGAATTCCCTGATAGGATAACAAGTAGAAAACAGCTGCAAAGCTATTTAGGAATCCTAAACTGTGCTAATGACTTTACCAAAGACTTAGCCAAATATAGAACCAGCCTGTCTTCAAAATTAAAAAAGACAGAAGAAACTAATCCTTTCACATGGGATGAAAGGGATAAAGAAATCATACTTGAACTAAGAGAAATAGTTAAATCTATTCCTCCTCTAGCATTACCCAGCACTGAGGATAATTTTATCCTCAAAACAGAAGCTTCTGAGTTCCAATGGGAAGTAGTCTACATGACTATCAAACCCAATGATAATGAAAGAAAAAGGCACATTTGCTGTTATAAATCAGGAACGTTTACTACAGCCCCAAATAAACTACCATGCTCATGAGAAAGAGCTTTTAGCAGTAGTCTTAGGAATAGAAAAATATGCATTATTCCTTAGACCTAAGAGATTCCTGGTAGAAACAGACTCAAAATTCGTACAGTTTTTTAAGAATGCCCAATTAACTAAATTTACTCAAAGGCGTCTAATAAACTGGCACCAATTCTTGAATGAGTTTGATTATGAGGTAAAGCATGTATCAGGAAAAAGCAACGAACTTGCTGATATTATATCTAGAGAAAAGGTTTTCTCTAATCCCTGTAATTATCCTGACATTACTCAATGTTTTCACCTACAGATGATGGGAAGAGGAAGAGGAAGAGGAAGGATATACCAAGGAAGAGGACGGATGTCCCCTTATCAGAGCCATACTCAATTCGAGCAATACCAGCAATTCATGGAATATCAGAGAAGAATGAGCCAAATGGCTATTGAAGGAGAAAGTAGCTCTGTAGAAGCTAATCAAGTTGCCAAGACTGGCGAAATAGAGAGGAAGAAGAATGGACCAAAGTCCAAAGTAAAGGAATGCATCTAACTCCCATTGAGAACTATGCCCCTACTAAGATAATCAGCGGCATAGATGAACCGTTATATCCTCCAAGGTTTATAAAGGAAGAATATAATGGAAGAAATATGATTGGAAATGTTTTCCTGAGAAACTGCCCCCTTTCAGGAACAATTCCCAATAGGAATCATGAGGAAGGAGTTTATCAAACCAGAGCTCCTTATTGCTGATAATATATGGAAATCTATAAACAATAACCATATAATTGAGCTAAAGCAAGCTGTCATAGCTGCATTAAGAATAATGAGGAGAGACAGACTTCTCCTGGCCCAAAAGGAATTCCAGGTGAGCCAATATGTGAAGGAACTCATCAATACTACAGGAAACACATCCTATTCAGAAGCAACCCAAAGTAATTGAGGACTTCACCTATAAGAAGCAGAGTTTCGCTGTCTCTCTAAAAATATCCGGGAGAAGGAAGCATGAAGACATTGATACATTAAAATATGTATAATAAAGCAGCTGGACTAATGACTCAAAAAAAGAGCATTAAATCTGAGGATGGGATGGACCTAATCGGTTCTCCAATACAGCCAGTACTCTGGGTATATGAAGGACCCAAATTTGAGATTATAGAAGAGAAGAAAAAATTGCTCTTCAATACAGGATTTATCAGGTACACTAACATTTATGATGAATCATGTTTAGGGATTATCCCCAAGAAATTACCAAAAACTCTGAAAAAGATAATTAAGGACTATCCATACATGCTAGAAACCCATGTCTTAGCACCTGGGAATTTTGTACTAATTAGGGATACACCCTAATATTAAGAGGCATGAAGTGATCGACTATGATCTCATAGAGATAAAAGAAAAATATGCTCGAATCGACATCTTCAGACAGAGGGCCGTCAATATAGAAGCCATTGCCCATTCACTGGAAGAATGAGGAATTAAAAACTATACTCTACACTGCACTCCCAAGGTCGTCATCCAAGCTACTGAAGTCATAGCGATAGGTGCTGTAGAAAGAATTAAGGAAGGCCATGCCCCACTACAGGTTAGTCTTCCATGTTCATTGGCAGAAGCTACAGCACTAGGGATAACCGATCCCACAATTTTGGAGGCAGCAGAGGATATCGCTCCTGCTCTTTTTGTGGACCCGGAACCTGACCCAAAGCTTATCCGACAAGCCAGCTCGGTCACTGACGGATCCGATATGGAGGCCTCCACATGCAGCACAGGAACCGAACCAAAAGTTAAAACATAATAAAACAAAAGACTTTTGGTATCCAGGGAAGATAAGGATCACTCTGGCTGCTATAGGGAATTGAGGATAAGTGAGGCCATACTGGCCACGTGAAGGATGGCAGACAGCGATCATTATGTTTGCTTACCATTATGTAATAAACTGTAGAGCTTGTGATAAGTCAGATTAAATTATGTAATAGTGTTTCTAGAAACCATCTCCCATGCGCCTATAAAAGGCCACTCTCCATGCAAAAAAAAAAAAAAAAAAACACAACGAAAACCCAAGAGAGATCACTAGAGATTTATTTTGAGAGCTTGCTAAGGTATGAATAGCTAAACCCCCCAGGGTAGCTGGGAGGGCTTCTTTCTCTAAGCATTCAGACAATGTAGTAATGTATTTTCCTTGATAATCTGTAATGTAAAGTGAGTTATCTTTCACTATTATGTTTCTGGCATGTTACTTCTCTGCATTTTGAGCATTGTAGAAGGCCATAGTGATACCTGTAACCTCTGTACAGACTGTTGCCATAGCCATGGAAGGCGTTCAGGCGTGTTGTCCGGGTACTGTAGGTGGTAGAAGATGAGTCCTGCTGCAATAACTAAACAGTAACACTGTTTCACACAGAAGACTCTTTTGGGGTCTTGCATAAGAGAACTAAGATTACCAAAAGCATAGGTGGACCATAACCCACATTATATTATATTTTATCTTATGTTAATATACACTGCTAGTCTGCATCGTTTGGAGAGAACTCTCTCAGTTATCGTTTTGGAGAGAGAA
>QPKB01000405.1:0-35957 GCA_003546025.1 Camphora micrantha
GATGAATTTGCCCCTTTTTCTCGAAAAACGTGATTTCTGGGTTTCAAATGCAAACGGGACGAACATGAAAGTTACTGGGATCAAAATGACAATTCAAAAATATCGAAATCCATATTTTTCAAAAATCAAATAAATCCAATAAATCAAATCCCCAAACTAACATGCGTCACACGGGCCACCCCGGGCCCGGTCAAACCAAACACAACGCTCTCAAAATACCCCAAAGTTATTCAAAATTCTAATCTAACTAGAAACTCAAGCTAATCGTCCTCTAATCCTGCTTAGTGACTAATCATACTTATAATAATAGTAAATTATACCAAACCTTGGTCGAGGCCTTACATCCTCCACCCCTTAGAGACATTTGGTCCTCCAAATGAACACTAACCTTCGGCAGCAAGTCCGGGTACTTCTTCTGAACCTGATCACGGAATTCCCAAGTAGCTTCTTCTGGTTTGTGATTCTCCCAAAGCACTTTTACCAAGTGAATTGTTCGGTTCCTCAATTCTTGCTCTTTCGTATCAATGATTCTGACCGGTTTCTCAACATAAGTGGCATCTTCTCGAATCTCTAGAGGCTCATGTCTTAGCACATGTGAGGGGTCCGAAACATATTTCTTCAACATTGAGATATGAAACACATTGTGCACACCCGAAGGATCTGGTGGTAAGGCCACTCTGTAAGCCACTTCGCCAATGCGACTCAGGATCTCATACGGTCCAATGAATCTTGACAATTTACCCTTCTGGCCGAACCTCAAGGTTCCTCTAGTGGGTGACACTTTCAAAAATACTTTATCTCCTACTTGAAACTGTAGGTCCTTCCTCCGAACATCTGGATAACTTTTCTGTTGGCTTCTCACAGTCTTCAAACGTTCATGAATGAGTTTGACTTTCTCATTGGTCTCACCAATCAATGTCGGTCCATGAAAGCTGCATTCTTCGACCTCTTCCCAACATACTGGAGTTCTGCATCTCCTTCCATATAGTGCTTCGAAAGGTGCCATTCCTATACTCGAGTGGTAGCTCTTGTTATATGCAAATTCGCAAAGAGGTAAACTTTCGTCCCACTGAGTTTTGAAGTCAAGCACACAAGCCCTAAGCATGTCTTCCAATGTTTGGATGGTCCTTTCTGACTGTCCATCTGTCTATGGGTGGTACGCTGTACTGAATTGGAGCTTTTTACCCATGGATTCATGCAGAGTCTTCCAGAACCTCGAGACAAATCTGCTATCTCTGTCTGATATAATGGAGACAGGTTGACCGTGTTGGTTGATGATCTCATTAACACATGTTTGTGCTAGTGACAACATTTGCATCTTCTTTCCTGTCTTCAATGGAATGAAACATGCAGTCTTCGTCAATCGGTCAGCTATAACCCATATGGCATTGTTCCCTTTGCTAGTCATCGGTAAACCCGAGAGAAAATCCATTGTAAGATGTTCCCATTTCCACTGTGGAATCTCTAATGGCTGCAAACAACCTGCTGGTTTCTGAAGTTCTGACTTAATCAATTGACAAGTCATGCATCGGGACACAAATATTGCAATTTCTCTCTTCATATTGTTCCACCAGAATCTGTTCTTCAAATTTTGAACATCTTTGTCCTCCCTGGATGCATAGAATACTTGGTGTTATGGGCTTCAGCTATGATTTCATTTCTCAAGTCATTAATATTTGGAACACACAATCGGTCACGGAAGTACAATACTCCATCCACAATTCTGAAATCGGGGTGATTTGAAATGTGCTCCACAATTTTTGCCAAATCTGGATCCTGTAGCTGAGTCTCCTTGATTTTCTGAATAAAGGTAGGTTCAGACATTGTCATGTTTGCTAGCATAACACCTTGTCTCAATGGTTGAAACTCAACTCCCAATTCTTCAAGCTGTTGGAGTCTACCCATTCCTCGCAAACTAGCCATGCTCCCAGACTTTCTGCTCAATGCGTCTGCCACAACGTTTACTTTCCCTGGATGGTATTTGATTGGAAAGTCGTAGTTCTTAATATACTCCATCCATCTTTTCTGTCTCATGTTCAATTCCTTCTGAGAGAACAAATATTGTAGACTACGGTGATCCGAGTGAACTTTGAATTTTTCTCCATATAAATAGTGTCTCCACATCTTTAGTGCAAATACATCTGCTGCCAATTCTAAGTCATGCGTCGCATAATTCTTCTCGTGCTCTTTCAGCTGCCTTTAGCCATACGCTATGACTTTACCATCCTGCATCAGCACACATCCAAGTCCCACGGTCGAAGCATCCATGTAGACTACAGAATTACCACTGCCTGAAGGTAAGGTGAGAATTGGAGTCGTGGTTAATCTCTTCTTCAATTCTTCAAAACTTGCTTCACACTGTTCCGTCCACACAAATGGCACATTCTTCCAGGTTAATTTGGTTAAAGGTGCTGCAATAGATGAAAACCCCTACACAAACCTTCTGTAGTAGCCCGCTAAACCCATAAAACTCCTGATTTCGGTTACATTTTTTGGCCTTTCCCAACTAATGACTGCTTCTATCTTTGCCGAATCAACTGCCAAACCTTCTTTGGAAATAATATGACCGAGGAAAGAAACTTGTGTCAACCAAAAATCACACTTCTCGAGCTTTGCATATAGCTGGTTATCCCTTAACAATTGCAGTGATGTCCTCAGGTGCTGCTCATGCTCTTCTCTAGACTTGGAGTATACTAGTATATCATCAATGAAGACAACAATGAACTGATCCAAGTAAGGTGCAAAGATCTTGTTCATTAGAGCCATGAACACTGTTGGTACGTTCGTCAATCCAAAGGGCATTACTAGAAATTCATAGTGCCCATATCTTGTCCTGAAGGTTATCTTCGGTACATCTGATTCTCTTACCCTTAGCTAATAATATCCGGACCTCAAGTCTATCTTCGAAAAATACTCCGCTCCCTACAATTGATCAAATAGCTCATCTATTCTTGGCAATGGATACTTGTTCTTAATGGTCACTTGATTCAGTCTCCTGTAATCTATGCACATTCTCAAGCTTCCATCTTTCTTCTTGATAAATAACACTGGAGCTCCCCACGGTGATATACTTGGTATGATAAAACCTTTCTTCAATAACTCTTGCAACTGTAATTTCAATTCACCTAATTCTGTTGGAGCCATTCTATACAGTGCGATAGAAATTGGAGTTGTTCCTGGCATAAGCTCTATGGTAAATTCCACTTCCCTGACTAGTGGCAATCCTGGAATTTCTTCCGGAAATACATCTGGAAATTCACACACTACGGGGATTTGCTCCGCCCCTTGGGACTGTTTGTCCTCTGTAATAAATACGATAAATCCCTCGCATCCGCTTCTCAAAATTTTAACTGCTGACAATGCTAGAATAACACCCGCCTGTGAAACCCTTTTCTCTCCATGAAATTCCACCCCTGATGATGCTCCATCTAACTTGAAGGAAATAGTTTTGTTAAAACAATCCATACTGGCATGGTGTCCAGAAAACCAATCCATCCCCAAAATGACATCGAAGTCATGCATGTCTAATTGGATAAGGTCTGCTGGGAATGTAACATCACCTATTTTAACTGTGCAACTAGGGTAATATGTGTTACAAACAACTTGTTTCCCTACTGGTGTTGTGACAGTTAGAATAAAGTCTAGTTCCCTAACAAGCACATCAATCAATTTAGGAAACATGGGAGATAGAAATGAATGTGTGGATCCAGGATCAAACAATACTTTAGCTTCTATTCCACAAACAAAACGTATACCTTCAGCTACATTGCCCGCTGCATCCACGTCCGCTTGATTCAGATGATACATGCATCCTTGTTGTTGAGGTCTGTTTCTGTTCTAGTTCTATCTTCCTTGTTGCGCATTCCTGTTCTGCTGAGGTGGACGGGCATTCTGATTCTGAGTGTCGCGACCCCAGACCGAGGCCGCGGCATTAATTAAAAAATTTGAAAGATTTAAAGACCTCCCACAGGTTCCCGCGGTGAGGGTTCCAAACAAACACACATGGAACAACCCACTCACACGATCAAGTATGCGGAAGCGCGTGGCAAATCACATCTTATCATATCATGTCACAATAGGAAACATAATGACATCGAGACATAATATCAGAATGAAACATAACAAGGCATTCCCATAATTCAAGTTGTAAAGTTAACAAAATAAGTTAAGTTATTACACTTCCCAATAAGAGGCCAACATAGGCCAATACAATACCAAAAGTATATCAAAAATCCCAAAAAGTGATCCAACGGAACTCATGCACCACCCCAACGTCTAGATGACGTCATCGGGCTGCCACTCACGGGCTAGGTTGGGCCCAACGGCCTCCTCCTGGCACTCCTCCTCAAAGGGAGGATCTCCTGCACCTGGACACCATAATACAAGCATCAAACACAACGGTTTGGCAAGAAATCATTTTAAGTGAAAGCATGTAAAACATCGTTTAATCAAGAACATAAAGAAATACTTTGCTGAACGTAAAACAATGCTTACGAAACACTTTCTAAATCGAAGACAAACTAGCATGAATGCATACATATATATCATGAATAGTAAATCCACATAGAGCCCATCCTTTCTCTATCATTTATAATGAAAAGAGCAAGCACGCACGACAAGCACGAATATACATAATATAGCACGACACGATTCCCACAAAAACGGGATTTCCGGCCGCGGAACCGGACACGCATTATGTGTAATAAATACACTACTAATCTGCAGTTAGTTCACATGTTTAAGGACCCCCAGTCAGTGGATCAGACTGAAAGGGCAGTCCAAGCTCTGTGGTGTTCACTTGAGTTCATGAATGCACAAAACACGCTAAACACGATTCAAACATATCGAAAATAAAGGGGGAAATCACTTGTCACGACAAGACAAGACACGACTAGCACGATGCATAATATATATGCTCACAACTTATAGAAGTGATCCCCATTTGATACTTGAAACACATCTTGAAACATATCTTGTAACGAGATTAAAACATATCTTGTAACGAGATTAAAACATATCTTGTAACGAGCTTAAAGACTTGACTTCAAAACGAGTACACGACATAACTTGCGGTCTTAAATCCACTTCAAAACACGATAATTTTATAAAGTGCAAGCTTAGGCTGTTCATTGGCCATTGGTTGATTGGAACTCTATTATTGAATTACATGGATTGGTGTCCCCGAAGTTAGTATAAAGCATGGAGTTCCATTCACACAATGTCCACTTAAAGTCCTTAATATAGCCTAGTTTTCAAATTTTAAAAGAAAAGCAAATGGGCAAAACTCAGCTTAAAACAGTGAAAATTCAGTGTGCCCGGTCGACCGCGCACTTGGCCGGTCGACCGCGTGCACTGAGAGCCGGTCGACCGCGCAGGTCCCGGTCGACTCAAAGTTGTAAGTTTTATTCCATGAACAGTGTTTTGGTCAGGTCCCAGAGAACCTGACCCTGTGTCGCCGGTCGACCGCGCCATTGGCCGGTCGACCGCGTGAACTGCAGGGACAGAAACTCCCGCAGTGCAGCAGGTCTTCCAACTGGGACCAAAATCCAGTGTCCCCGGTCGACCGCGCCCTTGGCCGGTCGACCGCGTACACTGCGGAAATCAGAACACAGTTCAGATTTCTGCAGTGCACTGGTCCTTCTTCCATTCCTTTCTTTTCTACAATCTTACCAACTTGATTTAGCAAACTAAATACATGCATATACATGCTATCAAGGCTCACATTTGGGCATTCATTTCATACTAAAACAAGGCATTAACTTAGCAACCCATTTCAAAATCCTTGAAACCCTTTCTTATCAAAACAAATCCAAACTTCAACAAAAGCAAGACTTGACTAAAAGATATGAAATCTGAATGTTTGGAAAGCTATTAAACATGCTTGCATTATCTAAAGTAAGATCATAACATGAAAAACCTAGTAAATCAAGACATTTATACCAAATCACAAATCCATGAACCCATATGCATATCAACTTAAATAGATCACTTGCCTTAGCCAAATGAAAACAAGATCTTTCTTCAAGCACTCCAAACCAAAGGTCAAGCCAAGAACTACAAAATCCCATGAAAAATCCATTCAAAACTCACCCAAAAACACAACCAAGCAACCCATTTAGAAATAGGTGCTATAGGTTAGAAAAACAAGCTCTTTAGGAATAGAAAGAACTCTATTGAAGAGATGGGTAGTAGATCTTACCTAGAGGTGCCCAAACGAAATGCAAAGAAAGAAATGAAGATCTCTTCCAACAAGAAACTTCAAGAAAATGGTACCAATAGCAAGCTTGAGATGAGAGGAAGAAGATGATGGTCTTAGTGTTCCATTTGGAGGTTCATGGCTCTTGCAATCATGAAGAGAAGGAGAAGGAAAAGGAGGGTTTTCTTTCACTCTAGGGCAAGGAAAGGTTGCAGGATTTTCGCTTGGAATGGGGAAAGGGAAAAGGGAAAGTGACTTAAGTGCTTGCAAGTGGGTCCCCTTTTTGTGCAAAACTTGCATGAGTCAAAACATGATCTTATGGGCCTCGAATGAAGTCGACGAAGAAGGATAAAACGATCCTCGAAATATCTAGTTTTCAAAAAGTATATTTTCGACATAGTTTTGGGATCTCGAAAATCGTGTCCAGATTTGAGTGTGAAAAGGCTATTTTACCCTTTTGGCCAAAACTTGAGTTTCTAGGCTTCAAACACAAATGAGCTAAACATGAAACTTGCACATAATCATAAAACCAATCAAATGAGATGAAAATCACGATTCACACAAAACCAAACACAATCTTCCCATGCTTGCACGTACACCCAGGCCTTCCTGAGTGAGCCTAATAAACACTAAACGTTCTCGAACTCCCCCAAAGCTATAACCACGACCAAAACTAATCACATTCTAACCCACGATAACTAAACCCAAATCAAGGCTAAGCACACACTAAGCAAACACTATTGGGTTAATCCTGGGTTGGGGTTTGACACTGAGGTTGTTGACGGGACTGTTGTTGCTGGTTCTGCTGCTGTGGCTACCTGGGTTGGTTCCGAGTTGCTTGCTAATTCTACTAAGGTGGCCTATTGCCCTGGTTTCTATTATTTGGACAATCTTTCATCAGGTGATCTGTAAGGCCACACCTAAAGCATCCACCCGTGCCTCCGTAACATAGGTGGGAAGGATGGTTCTTGACACAATGCTCACACCCACCTTGCCTTTGAGTGTCCTGATTTGGCCTTGACTTCTTGCTTTGATAGGGCTTCTGTCCTTGGTGTTGCTGTCGTTTCCTCTGAGCATCCTTAATAATCTTGTTATTGATATTTTCAAGTTTATATGCTCGCTTAACTGCCTCTTGGAATGTGGCCGGTAGGACAATGCCTGAAGCATCCCTTTCAATAATAGGATTAAGTCCTTCCAGGAATTTGATAATCTTTTTATCCTCAGTATCGACGAGCTCTGGTGCATACCGTGACAATCTCTCAAACTTTGTAACATACTCGAGGACTGTCATGTCTCCTTGTGTGAGTAGCTGAAACTCCACCGCCATCTGTCTCATGACATGGGTGGCACATACTTCTCAGTGAACTGCTCCTTGAAAGTAGCCCATGCGACATCATTAGCAATGTCCTGATAGCCATCCTTGAGTGTTTTCCACCAAATGTCAGCCAATCCAATAAACATGGATGCAGCTAGGAGAATTCGCTGCCTGCCTGTGCACTGAAAAAGGTCAAAGATGTTCTCGGTGTGAGTTAACCAGTCATCTGCTGTCAAAGGATCCTCATTCCCGGTAAATTCTTTTGGACCTCCCTTCCGAAAGCGTTCAAATAATACATTCGAGTTGTTGTCACGATCATTGATAACAATCTGAGGACCCATGTGTTGAGGTTGTACAGGTTCTGACCTCCTACCCAATACTTCCAATAATTGTCTCTGTACTTGTGCTAATTCCTCATCTTTCTTAGCCATCTGCTCTTGCAATCTGGCCTGATTCTCGTTGGCTTTCCTCTACTGCTCCAGCTATTGGAAATAGGTGGGCCTTGTGGATAGGATTTCAAAACTTTTGACCCACTTGACTCAGGGATCAAGTACCCATAAGACCACAAACCATATTCAAGATGCAATCCCTCATACTCATCTATCATATACAGCAATAAAACAAGCAACACCATGCAACAAAATAATCTACAACAGATAAAGAAGCATATTATACCTTTGGAGCTTGGTTGTGCCCTAATGGAGAAGAAGACTTGCTAGTTGAAGAAACTCTTTCTTTGTAAGCAACTTAGAATCTCCAATACCTCTTAGTCTTCCACGCTATGTCCCGTATCAGATCTCTCTTCTCAAGAAGACTAGTGAAAGCTTCAAGAGAAAACCCTTCAAGAAACTCAAGGAACTAGAAGAAAACTAGAAGAGACACGCAACTCTTGCACAAAAGGGAAGACTGGGCGTGAATTTCAAGAGTGAGTTTTTCCCAGCCCCCTTGCTTATCCTTTTATAGCTTTAAGCAACCTCCTTCCCTCCTCTTGTACTAATTGAAATAGAAGTCTTACTTCCACACAAATTAGTAACCTTACTATTACCACTATTAGAAGTCTCACTTCAAATAGAAATAGTAACTTTATAATTCCTTCATCTTAGAATTTTAGTTGGGTTAGTATCTTTCCAATTACTTAAGCTAGCGTGGGGACCACTAGGGATTCCATAGAAAGTTGGCTCCAACTGGGAAACCGAGACCCCACATCTCATGTGCAATCCGGGCCCACGGTTAATTGCAAATAACACCACTATATAAATGTAATTGCACTCCAGACTTAGGAATAAATTACAATGAAGACCCTAAACTTCTCGATTACCACAAGTAGGCCCCTCTATCAATATCCATGGATCAATTGGACTAAAACTGTCCCACGAATTTAAATCCACATCTTATTATCCTTAAGTCCCAATTAATCACAGTGATCATCAGTGCCATCCAATTAACTCTTAATCGAGATGGGTGCGCACTTACTAATGACAAATCCATTAATCGGCACAAGGGGATAATGTTGATAGATTCCATCTTGACCATTGGATGTTCCCACAGTCCTACTACCACGTACCCAAGACACCGAGGTGTTGACCTACAATTGGCCTCACTCATTGGTGACTCAAAGCAAATGAATAGATAGAAACTTGAGTTCATCAATGTCTCAGGATTGAGAGCCTATCGCTAGGAAATTATGAGAGCAAACCTTAAACTCGAGACAGTATTCCATAAAGTGCTACTCATGGTCCTTCAATACATCCAATGTACCAGCATCGTGATCCAGAATCTTACATTCTGATGATCGAGACAAATCATATTATCTCATAGTGATCAAAGTGCTGCAACCTTATCAGATGAGATGCCCAGTCTCATCACCAGTTGTGAAGATATTTAAGTATAAGATTTGTGACACATGTCTCCCGTGTGTGGATCTCATCCATACACATATATCACATCTAATATACTAATGGGACCCAGTTCATCTTATGAACCATTATGTCATATGTATTGGTCATGTGCATTAAGTAGTAAAACATCATTCTTCTCATGAAAGGAAAGCATGATATTATTGATAAATAAAGAAATTAATCAATTTATTACATCATCTGATGGATTGAGTCCATACAATCTAACACCATCATCATCTCATTTGTTTTCTGTTGCTGTTCCATCATTCTCTGCATAAAGTCCTGAAATGGATTATCTCCAGAGGAGACTGTTGTATGAGCATTGCTAGAAGAAGGATTTGTGTTGGTGTGGTCCCTGCGTGGAGGCATTTTGCTGCAAAACCACTTGTTAGTACAATAAAATATACTAAGAAAACATTCCCACAATCCCCACGCAATACTAATTAGCGGAAATTCTAACGGATCCTCTCCACGTCCCTATGTTTCTAATGTCTTTTAATTGCCCGACATATTTCTCGCTCTGATACCAAGACCTGTCACGCCTCCGGACCGAGGCCCTGATAATCAAGTCCTTAATCCGGGGAACGTGGAGTGAGAGGCCAAAAAGTGCCGCCCGTACGCACTAATTATTTTCCCACAGGATTCCTCGGTGAGGATTTCAGACGATCCATCACAACCAATGAATCAATTTCACATTAAGTGATGATATGCGGAAGCATGTAGCAAAATAAAAATCACATATAACATAAGATAAGTGCACAAATTTAGTGTCAAAAGATGAATATATACATAAGCGCATGGCCAAAGTTAAGATTAAAGTTGTAAGGATCAGAAATATATTAAATTATACAACCCAACAAGGCCAACAGAGGCCATAAACTAAGTTTCCAAAATAAAGTCACTCTCCAAAAGATGTTATCGAAGCTTCAGACCCAACATGACGTCTACATAACATCATTTGGCTGCCACTCGTGTTCCACCGGAGGCCCTACTGCCTCCACCATACACTCCGCCTCAAGGGTTGCGGGTCCGATATCTGACATCAAACAAAAGAGTATCAGACACGACGGTCTGGCAAATGAATAATACATACAAGATACATAAGTTTTATAAATACCATGCTAAAATCATAGAAATGCAATTGAAACGAAACACATATAAGAGTAAATCAAATGAGTCATTTCTGTACAAAGAAAAGGATTTCATGATTTAAATAGTTCAAACTAACTGACAAATAATCAAAATATTTGTAATCCACATTTAGCTAAATTCTCCTATTACAGAAGTAATAAGAGCACACAAACATAAACCGTCGCCATGTAGAATGGCTGGAACAGATAACCGTTGCCATATGAGATGGCTGGAGCAAACAAACAGAAACCGTTGCCACTACTAGTGGGACCGGAAAACAGAACCGTTGCCATGGCCGGAGCAAACAAACAGAAACCGTTGCCACTACTCATTAAACACTTAATGTCACAGCACCGGTTATAAAACATAGTTTGGTGCCTCTGAAGATCTCCGATGTTTGAAACACAAAGTGCATGGTGAGACTTATCTACATTTCTCATTTGAATATTATGAGATAACATGGTTCAAATATCTTATTCGCCTCCAAGAAGCCCAACGGAAACAATTCTCTATAATTGGTTACCATTAGGACACAAGAAAAATACCCTAAACTGTGCCCAGGTTTGCTCGAGCGGATGAAGGCTCGCTCGAGCGGACCCTCCCAGAACTTCCTTCGCTCGAGCCACCAAAACGTTCGCTCGAGCGGAGAAGCTTCTGTTTCAAATTTCATCAGACAGTAACAGGTTCGCTCGAGCTCACAATGCTCGCTCGAGCGAGCCATTCCAGAAACTTGTTCGCTCAAGCTGACACAGAACTCGCTTGAGCGGACAGATGAATGTTATGCGGAAGCATGTAGCAAAATAAAACTCCATATAACACAAGATGAATGTACAAGTTCGATATCAAAAGAGAAATATATACATAGCATAACCAAGGTTAATTACAGTTGTGAGGACAAAAGTAGTTTAAAATTATACAACCCTGACAAAGCCAACAAAGGCTATAAACAAAATTCCCAAAATAACTGTCACTTCCCCAAAAGATTGTTATCGATGCTCCAAACCAAACGTGACGTCTACATGACATCATTTGGTTGCCACTCGGGCTCCATCTGAGGCCCTACTGCCTCCTGCGTGCACTCCGCCTCAAAGGCTGCAGGTCTGACATCTGACACCAAACAAGCGAAGTATCAGACACGACGGTCCGGCAGGTGAATAAAACAGATCTGATATACAAGTTATGAACATCATGTTTAAAATCATAAAGATGCTGACAAAACAAATCATATATAAGGAATAAATCAAATGAATTATTTCAGTGCAAATAAACGAATTTTTTCATAATTTAAATATCTCAAATTATCTGACAAATAATCAAAATAATGGCAAACCACATTTAGCTAAATTCTCCTATTATCGAAGTAACAAGAGCAAACAGAAACCGTGGCCACTACCCGTGGGACCGGAACAAACAGAGCCGTTGCCACATAAATAAAGTGGGACGGAAATCAGAACCGTTGCCACTACTCGTGGGACCGGAAATCAGAACCGTTGCCACTACTCGTGGGACCGGGAACAGACAGAATCGTTGCCATGGCCGGACAAACAGACAGAATCCAAACTACAGTTGGCAAATAATTTTGAAGATTCCAAGCTGAGTGATCAGCCCAACAAGGTAACCTAAGCTTAGTGGTGCCTTTACATTTCAAAACCTGAACCGATACAAGTCAAGTTCTCCTTGGCTCATGGGCTCGCACTACAAAGCTCTGGCCCCATCTTGCCTTGAGATTCAAATCCAAAACGATATAATTCAAACCATTGAACACAATTCAAACCGGATAAAAGGACTACTCTTTATCAAAATAAACAAACAAATTCAGAACAAATCAGATGAGTAGCCTTTTTATTGTTTTTCAAACATGACAAATTAACCAACTTTGTTTCAAACGAATTTATAAGTAAATATAAACTTTCTCTAACTTGGAATGAGGTGATTTGGATGATTGATAATGTTTGATGGGCTTACCGAGTTCGTCTCAATATACACTTAGTGTCTCCATGTCGGTTTAAGAGTGAAGAAGTTGGTGTCTCTGAAGGTCACCGACAATTGAGGACATAAAGTATACATTAAGACTAGTAGAAAATTCTCGGGTAAGTTAATTCTTTTCCAAACTTTCTCTATAGTTTTGAATCAAATAAAAATGATTCGGGCTCAAATTCTTAATTCCCGATACTTAATAAGTCATTAGGAAATTTTCATACTCGAACCGGGCTCAAAACTAGGCTCAAAACTAGCCTAAACAGGCCAAGAAACAATGCAGGAATTGACCCAGGCCCTGACCCAGGCCCAGCTCGAGCTGGCCCAGTTCGCTCGAGCGGGCTGTGGCAGAAGCCAGGCCCGCTCGAGCGGGCCCAGGCTCGCTCGAGCGGGCTGGGCTTCTGTCCAGCCCGTGGACAGTCAGCTTAGCTGACTGTCTCTCTCCTCCTTTTGTTTAGCTGACTGTCTCTCTCCTCCTTTTGTTTCAAAATCTTCCTTCTTCCCATATCAGAACTCTCCCTTCCTTCCTGTATTCATAACTCAATCAAAAACTGAATTCAAGATGCTTCCAAGCATCCTCATTCAACTACTATCATCATCACATCATCCCAAGCATATATCAAAAACAAGAAAGAAAACAGAAGTTTCAGAATTCAATTAGATAAACAAAGAATTTATCCTTTCTAAACAAAACTGAAATCTCAAGCAACAAAATCCAAATTGGGATGAGCCAACACTAAACCATTTTCCTGCACAAAATCATACATAACTACCCACTTCAAAGCTTAAAAAAAAATTCAAATCAAAAGAACTCTTAGAAAAGATGAATTTCTACACCATGTATACACAATCCAATTATTCACTTGCCTGAGACAATTTGGTCACCAAAACACTCTAAGAAACTCTCAAACTCAGCAACTCCAATCTACACAAAAGAATCAAAAGAAAACACACTAAAAATCCACAAAATTTTGGAAAACAAAGGAGCTCTTCATGAAGGCTCTTGCATGTATGATAAAACCATCCTAAAGGGTCTAGAAAATCATAAATTTCAAGAAGGAAGCCATTGCTAACCTTTGAAGAACTTTAGACAAGAAGAAGAGCTTGGAGAAGATGATGAACTCAGCCAAAATCCCTTAAAATTTGTATCAATGGCAAGCTAGAGGTGAGGAGAAGAGAGTGGTGAAATTTGTTTACCAATTTGGGTTCATTTGCAAGGCATGCAAAGGAGGGGAGATGAGAGAAAAGGGAGGAAGCTCTCTTCAGTTGTTGCAGGAAAAACTGAATGAATGAAGAGGAAGAAAGACCCAACGTGGGTTTTGACTCATTTAAATGGGTTGTGGGCCCCAATGGCCCTGAAAACTTCACATAGCTGGGTCTATCATTTAGAGGTTCCGAATGAAGTTGATGAAGAAGGGAAAAATGATCGTTGAAAAATCTAGTTTTCAAAAAGTATATTTTCCTTATGGTTTTCAAATTTTGAAATTTATGCACAGATTTGGGTGTGAAAAGACTATTTTGTCCTTTTTTCTCGAAAAATGCGATTTCTGGGGTTCGAATGCAAACGGAACAAACAGAAAAGTTGTTGGGATCAAAATAACAAATCCAAAAATATTGAAATGCACATTTTCCAAAAATCAAATAAATCCAATGACTCGAATTCCCACACTAACACACGTCTTACGGGTCACCCCGGGCCCGTTCAAGCCGAACACAACGCTCTCAAAATTCCCCAAAGCTATTCAAAATTCTAATCCAACTAAAAACTCAAGCTAATCGTCCTCTAATCCCGCTTAATGAATAGTCATAATTAAAATAATAATAAATTATACTAAACCTGGGTCGGGGTCTGACAGGTTCAACCTTCGGCAATCAATGCACATTCTCATGGAATCATATTTCTTCTTAACATACAAAACTGGAGCTCCCCACGGTGAAATGTTAGGTCTTACAAAACCTTTGTCCAACAATTCTTGCAATTGTATCTCCAATTCTCGCAATTCCGCCGGAGCCATTCTATAAGGTGCAATCGAAATTGGAGCGGTCCCTTGTAATAACTCAATAGTGAAATCAATTTCTCTTATGGGTGGTAATCCTAGAATCTCCTCCGGAAATACATCCGGGAATTTCCAAACAATAGGGATTTCCTCCACCCCTTGGGACCGTTTATCCTCAGTGATAAATGTCAAATAGGCTTCACATCCACTTTTTAAAAGTCTATCAGCTTTCAAAGATATTTTATGTATGCTCTAACCAGTCATTTGTAGCTAAGGGACTCTTGTCCCAATAAGCTCTTTTGGCTCTCTCTTCCTGAACCGTTCAAATAAAGCATTAGGGTCATGCTCCCTTTGATTTATGATGATCTATGGGCCTGCGGGTTGAGGTAAAATAGGGTTCGGGCCTCCTATCTAACACTTCTAACAACTGTCTTTGTACTTGTGTCAATTCCCTACCATGATCTTCCTCTCTCTTAGCCATTTGTTCCTGAAGTCGTGCTTGATTTTTACTGGCTTGTCGCTGTTGGTCAAGCATTGCTGCATCATCTGTTGGAACTGATTCTGCACAGTGATATCAGGAATATTTTCCCCAACTGGTTCAGTATCGGTTGCTTACGAGATGGCATAACACTGCAAGACAAATTGTTAGTACAAAATAATCAAATAAAGGGTCACACATTGCTCACATGGTACTAAAACCAAACCAAACCGAACCAAGCCTTTTCCCACTAGGTGGGTGTCAAACCCCAACCCAGGATTAACCCAATAGTGTTTGTTTAGTGTGTGCTTAGTCTTGATTTGGGTTTAGTTATCGTGGGTTAGAAAGTGATTAGTTTTGGTCATGGTTATAGCTTTGGGGGAGTTCGAGAACGTTTAGTGTTTATTAGGCTCACTCAGGAAGGCCTGGGTGTACGTGCAAGCATGGGAAGATTGTGTTTGGTTTTGTGTGAATCGTGATTTTCATCTCATTTGATTGGTTTTATGGTTATGTGCAACTTTCGTGTTTAGCTCAATTGTGTTTGAAGCCCAGAAACTCAAGTTTTGGCCAAAAAGGGTAAAATAGCCTTTTCACACTCAAATCTGGACACGATTTTCGAGATCCCAAAACCATGTCAAAAATATACTTTTTGGAAACTAGATATTTCAAGGATCGTTTTATCCTTCTTCGTCGACTTCATTTGAGGCCCATAAGATCATGTTTTGACTCATGCAAGATTTGCACAAAAGGGGACCCACTTGCAAGCACTTAAGCTACCTTTTCCCTTTCCCTTTCCCCATTCCACAACAAAATCCTGCAACTTCCTTGCCCTAGGTTGAGAAAACCCTCTTTTCTCTTCTCCTTCTTTTCATGATTGCTTGAGCTAGGAGACTCCAAATGAAATTCTAAGACCATCACCTTCTTCCTCTCAAGACAAGCTTCCTATTGGTACCATTTTCTTGAAGTTTCTTGTTGGAAGAGATCTTCATTTCTCTCTTTGCATTTCGTTTGGGCACCTTTAGGTAAGAGCAACAACCCATCTCTTCAATAGAGTTCTTTCTATTCCTAAAGAGCATGTTTTTCTAACCTATAGCACCTATTTTGAAATGGGTTGCTTGGTTGTGTTTTTGGGTGAGTTTTGAATGGATTTTTCATGGGATTTTGTAGTTCTTGGCTTGACCTTTGGTTTGGAGTGCTTGAAGAAAGAACTTGTGTTCATTTGGCTAAGGCAAGTGATCTATTTAAGTTGTTGTGCATGTGTGTTCTTGGACTTGTATTTTGGTACTAAGGTTGTGATTTATTAGGCTTTCATGATTGTGATCTTACTTTAGATAATGCAAGCATGTTTAATAGCTTTCCAAACATTCAGATTTCATATCTTTTAATCAAGTCTTGTTTTGGTTGAAGTTTGGATTTGTTTTGATAAGAAAGGGTTTCAAGGATTTTGAAATGGGTTTCCATGTTAATGATTTGTTTTAGTATGAAATGAATGCCCAATGTGAGCCTTGACAACATGTTACATTCATGTATTTAGTTTGCTAATTAGGTTGGAAAGATTGTAGAAAAGAAAGGAATGGAAGAAGGACCAGTGCACTGCAGAAATCTGAACTGGGTTCTGATTTCCGCAGTGTACGCGGTCGACCGGCCAAGGGCGCCGTCGACCGGGGACACTGGATTTCGGTCCTAGTTGGAAGACCTGCTGCACTGCGGGATTTTCTGTCCCTGCAGTTCACGCGGTCGACCGGCCAGGGCGCGGTCGACCGGCGACACAGGGTCAGGTTCTCTGGAACCTGACCAAAACACTGTGCATGGAATAAAAGTTACAACTTTGAGTCGACCGGGACTTGGCCGGTCGACCGGGCTCACAGTGTACGCGGTCGACCGGCCAAGGGCGCGGTCGACCGGGCACACTGAGATTTTTACTGTTTATGCGGATTTTTGCCCATTTGCTTTTTTCTTTTAAAATTTGAAAACTAGGCTATGTTAAGGACTTTAAATAAACATTGTGTGAATGGAACTCCGTACTATATACTAACTTCGGGGACACCAAACCTTGTATTTCAATAATAGAGTTCCAATCAACCAATGGCCAATGAATAGCCTACGCTTGCACTTTATAAAATTATCGGGTTTTGAAAGTGGATTTAAGACTGTAAGTTATGTCGTGTACTCGTTTTGAAGTCAAGTCTTTAAGTTCGTTACAAGATGTGTTTCAAGATATGTTTCAAGTTGTGTTTCAAGTATTAAATGGGGATCACTTCTATAAGCTGTGAGCATATATAACCTGTGGGAGGTTTAATCATCTTAATCTTTCAAATAATCTCTTAATCTTACACTTTAACTGCCGCGGCCTTGGTTCGGGGTCGCGACAGGACTGGTATCAGAGCGGGACTTGTTTCAGGCACTTAAAAGAAACTAGAAAGATCTTAGGATCGTGGTGAGAGTTCGTGAATTCGTTAGAATTGCTTAGTGTGACGTCTAGGAAACCATTTGACTATATTTATTGTGTACTAACATTTTGTTTTACAGCAATGCCTCCTAGAAGAGTTCTACCGAACAATGCTTCTACTAGTAACCAAAATTAGAATGATCAAACTGCCATTCATACAGCAAATCAGTTTCAAGAGCTCATGCAGGCTATGTTGGCACAACAGAGGCAAGCAAATGAAGCCCAAAACAGATTTCAGGAACAAATGGCAAAGAAAGATGCTGAAATGGCACAGGTGCAGAGGCAACTGTTAGAGGTTCTTCAGAACAGGAATAAGGCTCCACCTGTGGCTCCGAATATCGTCATAAACAATAGGGAGCATGATCCCAACCTATTGTTTGAGAGGTTTCGGAAAAGAGCACCCAAGGAGTTCTCAGGCAATGAGAATCCTCTAGTGGCAGATGACTGGTTAGCTAATACTGAGAAGATCTTCGATGTCTTCACTTGCACAGGCAGGCAGAAAGTGAACCTTACAGCTTCTCTGTTCTATGGGTTGGCAGACCAATGGTGGCAAACGGTGAAAGAACCCTACATGGCCATGGCAAATGAGGAAGCATGGGCAGCCTTCAAAACCCAATTTCAGGACAAGTATATTCCATCACACATCAAGAGACAGAAAGCCATTGAGTTCCAGCAGCTCAAACAGGGCAGTATGACAGTGTTGGAGTATGTCACTAAGTTTGAGAGGCTTGCTCGGTATGCTACAGAGCTTATTGATACGGAGCAGAAAAAGATCAATAAGTTCTTGGAGGGACTAAATTCCATTATCATGAGAGATACCATTGGGGTAGTTCCACCAGTTACTTTTGATGAGGCTGTAAAGAGGGCATACCAGTTTGAAGATATCAATAACATGATCATTCAAAACAGGAAGCAGCACTACCAGCAGCAGAATCAGAGATCTCAGCACCATAGCAAGAAGGCAAAGCAAGAGCAGAATATAGTGGCCCAAGGTTGTGCTCATTGTGGCAAGAACCACCAGACCCATGAATGTCGTAAGGCCACGGGAGCTTGCTTTAAGTGTGGGGCAATGAACCATGCCATTAAAGATTGCCCACAGCTTCAAAATCAGCAGTACAGAAACCAGCAACAGAGGCAAGCACCTCCTCAGAATCAGGCACCACATCAGAATCAGATCAGGCCACCTCAGCAACAGCAGCAAGCAAGGCAGAATCAGAATGTGCGTCCACCTCAGCAGAATAGAAATGTCCAGGGCAGGCAGAATCAGGCTCCGAACAGGCCACAGCAACAAGGACGTCTATTCAACCTCAACCGTGCAGATGCTGAAGCTGCAGGAGATGTCGTAGAAGGTAAACTTCTTGTTTGTGGAGTAGAAGCACAGATTTTATTTGATCCTGGATCCACACATTCATTTATATCTCCTATGTTTGTTAAGATGATTGATGCACCACACAGTCAATTGGATTATATCTTGCTTGTTACAACACCAGTGGGTAGACAGGTTGAGTGTAGAACCTATTACCCTAACTGTCCAGTGTTGTTAGGAGATGTCAGTTTACCAGCCAATCTTATTGTTCTAGACATGCATGATTTTCACATCATTTTAGGCATGGATTGGTTAGAAGCATATCATGCCACCATGGATTGTTTCAGCAAAATCATAACATTCAGATTGCAAGGAGAGCAAGCAGAGTTGATATTTCAGGGGATCAGGAAACCTTCTAGAGCAGGGTTCATTTCTTTGCTTAAGGCAAGCAGGTTGATTCACAGTGGATGTGAGGCTTTTGTAGCGTTTATCACGGAGGATAAACAGTCCCAAGGGGTGGAGGGAATCCCCGTTGTGTGTGAATTTCCGGATGTTTTTCCAGAAGAAATCCCGGGATTACCACCTATTAGGGAAGTTGAGTTCACTATAGAGCTTCTTCCAGGGACAGCTCCGATCTCGATTGCACCTTACAGGATGGCTCCAGCAGAATTGGGTGAGTTGAAACTTCAGTTGCAAGAGTTGTTGGGCAAGGGTTTTGTTAGGCCAAGTGTTTCACCTTGGGGAGCACCAGTTCTATTTGTGAAGAAGAAGGATGGAAGCTTGAGGATGTGTATTGATTATAGGAAATTGAATCAAGTAACGGTCAAGAACAAGTACCCTTTGCCTAGGATTGATGAATTGTTTGACCAATTGCAAGGAGCAGCATACTTTTCCAAGATAGATTTGAGATCTGGGTATCATCAGTTGAGAGTCAGAGATTCAGATGTGCAGAAAACGGCTTTTCGAACGAGGTATGGGCATTATGAGTTTCTAGTAATGCCTTTTGGTTTGACCAATGCACCGGCTGTTTTCATGGCTCTCATGAACAAAGTGTTTGCTCAATACTTGGATCACTCGGCAGTAGTGTTTATTGATGATGTTCTTGTGTATTCCAAGAGTAGAGAGGATCATGAAGAACACTTGAGGTCATCATTGCAACTTTTGAGAGATAACCAGTTGTATGCAAAACTCAGTAAGTGTGAATTCTGGTTAGAGCAAGTTGCTTTTCTAGGCCACATCATCTCAAAAGAAGGTTTAGCAGTGGATCCAGCCAAGATAGAGGCAGTAGTTGATTGGAAGAGACCGAGCAGTGTGACAGAAATCAGGAGTTTCTTGGGGTTAGCAGGCTACTACAGAAGATTTGTTCAAGGCTTCTCGTCTATTGCAGCACCTTTGACTACTTTGACCCGGAAAAGTGTTCCATTTGTTTGGACAGAGCAGTGTGAAGTGAGTTTCCAAGAGTTGAAGAGAAGGTTAACCACAGCTCCAATCCTCACATTACCATCGGGCAGCGGTGGATTCATTGTTTTTACAGATGCTTCCAATGTGGGATTAGGTTGTGTGTTGATGCAAGATGGCAAGGTGATTGCCTATGGCTCAAGGCAGTTGAAGGATCACGAGAAGAATTATGCAACTCATGATCTGGAATTGGCAGCGGTAGTCTTTGCTTTGAAGATGTGGAGGCACTATCTCTATGGAGAGAGATTTGAGGTCCATTCAGATCATAGGAGTTTGCAATATTTGTTTTCTCAGAAGGATCTGAATATGAGGCAGAGGAGATGGATGGAGTACATCAAAGACTATGATTTCCCAATCAAGTACCATCCAGGCAAAGTGAATGTTGTAGCTGATGCTTTGAGTAGGAAGTCAGGGATCATGGCCAGTTTGAGAGGAGCCAGTGTTCTTCAGCAGTTTGAAGAGCTAGGTGTTGAAGTGCAGACCCTAGAGTTGGGTGTGATGTTAGCCAATATGACAGTGTCTGAGCCTACTTTCATCCAGAAGATCAAGGACAGTCAGTTGCAAGATTCAGATTTGGCTAGGATTGTGGATCATATTGCAGAGCGTCCAGACTTCAAGTTGGTGAATGGAGTATTGTATTTTCGTGATCGGTTGTGTGTACCGAATGTGGATGATCTGAAGGAAGAGATTATGACTGAAGCCCACAACACAAGATACTCCATGCATCCGGGTAGCACGAAGATGTATCAGAACTTGAAGAATAGATTTTGGTGGAACAACATGAAGAGAGAGGTAGCAGCATTTGTGTCTCGTTGCTTGACTTGCCAGTTGATCAAAGCAGAGCATCAGAAACCTCCAGGTTTGCTACAGCCATTAGAGATTCCGGAGTGGAAATGGGAGCACATCACCATGGATTTCGTCTCCGGATTGCCTATCTCTAAGAAGGGGAATAATGCAATATGGATCATTGTAGACCGTCTTACCAAGTCTGCTCACTTCATTCCGATGAAGACTGGTAACATGATGCATATGGCACCTCTTGCCAAACTTTTTGTTGATGAGATTGTGAGTAAGCATGGTCAACCCGTTTCCATCACCTCAGATAGAGACAGCAGATTTGTTTCAAGGTTTTGGAAAACTCTTCTTGAGTCCATGGGTACCAAACTTCAGTTCAGTACAGCGTATCATCCTCAGACAGATGGTCAGTCAGAGCGGACGATACAGACTCTTGAAGACATGTTGCGTGCATGTGTGCTGGATTTCAAAGTGCAATGGGATGAGTGCTTACCACTTTGTGAGTTCGCTTACAACAATAGCTACCATTCTAGCATTGGTATGGCACCTTTTGAGGCTCTCTATGGTAGAAGATGCAGAACTCCGGTTTGTTGGGAAGAAGTCGGTGTTCGTAGCTTTCACGGACCGACTATAGTTGGTGAGACCAGTGACAAGGTCAAATTGATTCAGGAACGCTTGAAGATCGCCCGTAGCAGACAGAAGAGTTATGCAGACACTCGCCGAAGAGAATTGCAATTTCAAGTGGGAGATAAGGTGTTCTTGAAGGTTTCACCCGTCAGAGGAACCCTGAGGTTCGGACAGAAGGGCAAGTTGTCAAGGAGATTTATTGGTCCATATGAGATTTTGAGCAAGATTGGAGACGTGGCATATAGGCTTGCGTTACCGCCGGAACTCTCCGGGGTACACAACGTATTTCATGTTTCCATGCTCAAGAAGTATGTGACTAGTCCTTCTCACATTTTGCAGCACGAGCCTTTGGAGATTCGAGAGGATGCTTCGTATGTGGAAAGACCGATCAGGATCATTGATACCAAGGAACAAGAGCTGAGAAATCGGACAATTCAGTGGGTCAAGGTACTTTGGGAAAATCATGAACCAGAAGAAGCCACTTGGGAATTGAGAGAGCAAGTTCAGAGGAAATACCCACACTTGTTACCCGAGGTAAAAGTTTGATTTATTTGGTGGACCAAATATCCTAAGGGGTGGAGGATGTCAAACCCCAACCCAGGATTAACCCAATAGTGTTTGTTTAGTGTGTGCTTAGTCTTGATTTGGGTTTAGTTATCGTGGGTTAGAATGTGATTAGTTTTGGTCATGGTTATAGCTTTGGGGGAGTTCGAGAACGTTTAGTGTTTATTAGGCTCACTCAGGAAGGCCTGGGTGTACGTGCAAGCGTGGGAAGATTGTGTTTGGTTTTGTGTGAATCGTGATTTTCATCTCATTTGATTGGTTTTATGATTATGTGCAACTTTCGTGTTTAGCTCAATTGTGTTTGAAGCCCAGAAACTCAAGTTTTGGCCAAAAAGGGTAAAATAGCCTTTTCACACTCAAATCTGGACACGATTTTCGAGATCCCAAAACCATGTCAAAAAATATACTTTTTGGAAACTAGATATTTCAAGGATCGTTTTATCCTTCTTCGTCGACTTCATTTGAGGCCCATAAGATCATGTTTTGACTCATGCAAGATTTGCACAAAAGGGGACCCACTTGCAAGCACTTAAGCTACCTTTTCCCTTTCCCTTTCCCCATTCCACAACAAAATCCTGCAACTTCCTTGCCCTAGGTTGAGAAAACCCTCTTTTCTCTTCTCCTTCTTTTCATGATTGCTTGAGCTAGGAGACTCCAAATGAAATTCTAAGACCATCACCTTCTTCCTCTCAAGACAAGCTTCCTATTGGTACCATTTTCTTGAAGTTTCTTGTTGGAAGAGATCTTCATTTCTCTCTTTGCATTTCGTTTGGGCACCTTTAGGTAAGGGCAACAACCCATCTCTTCAATAGAGTTCTTTCTATTCCTAAAGAGCATGTTTTTCTAACCTATAGCACCTATTTTGAAATGGGTTGCTTGGTTTGTGTTTTTGGGTGAGTTTTGAATGGATTTTTCATGGGATTTTGTAGTTCTTGGCTTGACCTTTGGTTTGGAGTGCTTGAAGAAAGAACTTGTGTTCATTTGGCTAAGGCAAGTGATCTATTTAAGTTGTTGTGCATGTGTGTTCTTGGATTTGTATTTTGGTACTAATGGTTGTGATTTATTAGGTTTTCATGATTGTGATCTTACTTTAGATAATGCAAGCATGTTTAATAGCTTTCCAAACATTCAGATTTCATATCTTTTAATCAAGTCTTGTTTTGGTTGAAGTTTGGATTTGTTTTGATAAGAAAGGGTTTCAAGGATTTTGAAATGGGTTTCCATGTTAATGATTTGTTTTAGTATGAAATGAATGCCCAATGTGAGCCTTGACAACATGTTACATTCATGTATTTAGTTTGCTAATTAGGTTGGAAAGATTGTAGAAAAGAAAGGAATGGAAGAAGGACCAGTGCACTGCAGAAATCTGAACTGGGTTCTGATTTCCGCAGTGTACGCGGTCGACCGGCCAAGGGGCGCGGTCGACCGGGGACACTGGATTTTGGTCCCAGTTGGAAGACCTGCTGCACTGCGGGATTTTCTGTCCCTGCAGTTCACGCGGTCGACCGGCCCAGGGCGCGGTCGACCGGCGACACAGGGTCAGGTTCTCTGGAACCTGACCAAAACACTGTGCATGAAATAAAAGTTACAACTTTGAGTCGACCGGGACTTGGCCGGTCGACCGGGCTCACAGTGTACGCGGTCGACCGGCCAAGGGCGCGGTCGACCGGGCACACTGAGATTTTTTACTGTTTATGCGGATTTTTGCCCATTTGCTTTTTTCTTTTAAAATTTGAAAACTAGGCTATGTTAAGGACTTTAAATAGACATTGTGTGAATGGAACTCCGTACTATATACTAACTTCGGGGACACCAAACCTTGTATTTCAATAATAGAGTTCCAATCAACCAATGGCCAATGAATAGCCTAAGCTTGCACTTTATAAAATTATCGGGTTTTGAAAGTGGATTTAAGACTGTAAGTTATGTCGTGTACTCGTTTTGAAGTCAAGTCTTTAAGTTCGTTACAAGATGTGTTTCAAGATATGTTTCAAGTTGTGTTTCAAGTATTAAATGGGGATCACTTCTATAAGTTGTGAGCATATATATTATGCATTTTGCTAGTCGTGCCTCGTCTTGTCGTGACAAGTGATTTCCCCTTTTATTTTCGATATGTTTGAATCGTGTTTCGCGTGTTTTGTGCATTCATGAACTCAAGTGAACACCACAGAGCTTGGACTGCCCTTTCAGTCTGATCCACTGTCTGGGGGTCCTTAAACATGTGAACTAACTGCAGATTAGTAGTGTATTTATTACACATCGTGCGTGTCCGGTTCCGCGGCCGGAAATCCCGTATTTGTGGGAATCGTGTCGTGCTATATTATGTATATTCGTGCTTGTCGTGCGTGCTTACTCTTTTCATTATAAATGATAGAGAAAGGATGGGCTCTATGTGGATTTACTATTCATGATATATATGTTATGCATTCATGTTAGTTTGTCTTTGATTTAGAAAAGTGTTCGTGAAGTATTTCAGTATATCCTCGATTTAAACATTGTTTTACATGCTTTCACTTAAAATGATTTCTTGCCAAACCGTCGTGTTTGATGCTTGTATTTTGGTGACCAGGTGCAGGAGACCCTCCCTTTGAGGAGGAGTGCCCGGAGGAGGCTGTTGGGCCTACCTTAGCACGCGAGTGGCAACCCGACGACGTCATGTAGACGTTTGGATGGGTCACGAGTTCGATGGATTACATTTTGGGATTTTGATATACTTTTTGGGAATTGTATTGGCCTTTGTTGGCCTCTTATTTTGGGAAGTGTAATAACTTAACTTACTTTGTTAACTTTTACAACTTGAACTATTATGGGAATGCCTCGTTATGTTTTCATTCTGATATTTATGTCTCGATGTCATTATGTTTCCTATTATGACATGATATGTTAGGATGTAATTTGCCACGCGCTTCCGCATATTTAATCATGTGAGTTGGTTGTTCCATGTGTGTTTGTTTGGAACCCTCACCGCGGGAACCTGTGGGAGGTTTAATCATCTTAATCTTTCAAATAATCTCTTAATCTTACACTTTAACTGCCGCGGCCTTGGTTCGGGGTCGCGACAGTGGGGTCGGCTATATTGCTCTAGCTAATGAAAGTTCTAATGAATCCTCGCAATGTCCTTAGGATTTCTAGTTTCTTTTAATTGCTTGAAACATGTCTCGCTCTGAAACCAATCTGTCGCGACCCCAGACCGGGTCAAGGGGCCTAATCTGGGATCAGGACTAAGTTTTATTGGATGATGAATGATGAACGATCGTAAATGCCATGAATTTATTTTAACCAAATACATACACGAGTCAATAAATAATGCCACTCGTGCACGCAATTTCCCACAGGTGTCCACGGTGAGGATATCACATCAACATAATATATTTGTTTAAGTGCAGAAGTGTGTAGCAAATCAAATCCATAATTCATTCATAAATAACAAGACTGTTAACATATATATGAATAATTGAAGTCAAAGTGAGCAATGAACATTAGCATTTCCCAGAAATATAAAGTTAGAGTTTATATAAAAGATCAGTTAATTAATGTTCCCCAAAAATAATTGCTATCAAAGGCCAGTACAACTAGATTAATTCCCAAAAGAAAGAGTTAGACGTAACTCCCAAAATATGTCGTATCTCAAAGCATGACTAGATGTCTACATGACATCGTCAGCTTGCCATTCAACTAAACGATGCAGTTCACCGACCGCCTCCTCTGGCTCCGCCTCGGGACTACCAACATTTGGACCTAAGTACCAAAATAGTGGATCAAACACAGCGGTTTGGCAAGTGGGAGAAAGGATATAACAATAATTTAAAACAATGATACCTTGATAAAACATTGAAACCTGTATAAATAATGAATCTCATAAAAGTAAAAACATCATTTATGAAGAAAGTAAATTTCAATACAATATATGTAAAGGTACCAAAGAATCAGGAACTAGCAAGATGACAACCACACGTAGCTAAATCCTCTCTCACTAAAGTGATGAGAGCAATATTGGGACGTTAACCTGAGTCACACAAGGTGAGGAGAGTCAACGATAATCATGGATACATATTTAGATGGACGGGACCGCAGTAGCGAACCGGGTATCGGGACTAGACAAAATCCAGGCTGTAGCTGGCAGGACAAGAGGGGGACCTCCAAGTCAGTGGATCAAACCGACAAGGTCATCCAAGCTTAGTGGTGCCGTCTCATAGGTCATGCAAGAAATCAAGACAGGTTCATATATAAACGGGACGGGATGCCCTTAGGCACAATGACACATTATATCAAGTCAGACATGAGCGGGCTAGGAAAATGCTAAAACGTAGTTTCAATAAATTCCGGGTCATGACAAAACATAAAGCATGAATCTCGAGAAAATAGAACATAATTAAGGGCCTGTTTGGCATCATTCTCTTGTTGTTCCCAATTTTTGTGCTCGGATTAGGTTGTGCAAGGATCAGGTTGTGCCGAGGCAATACTTTGCGGAACTTTTTTGGCAACATTATATTAAATTATTCTATTAAAAATATGTCGTACGGAACTTGTTTGGTAACATTATAAAAGTTTTGCTCCAAGGAGCAAACATATGACTTACAATGTGGGACCCCACCTATTATTGTTTGCAGTACTATTATTATCATATATGGGGCCCACCTGTAGAAGTTTCAATGTGGTACCCGCCTTTAAAAATTAGAACATAGAACCCATATCCATTGGATTTAAAATGTGGGCCCATGTTTATAGGAATTATAATGTGGGCCAACTTTTTGTAAATGTAAATATGGGATCTACCTTTAGAAATTAGAATATTGGATTTACAATGTGGGTCCATCTTTTGTAAACGAGACCATGTGACCCATATTTATGAATTATAGAGTGGAGACACATCTTTTGTAATTGTAGACACAAGGCCCACCTTTAGAAATTAGAATGTGGTGTCCACCTTTAAAAATTAGAACATGGGGGTAGCACATTTATAAAATCTACAATGTGGGCCCACCTTTATAGGAATTTTAATGTGGGGCCATACTTTTTGTTAATTGTGAACACGGGACCCACCTTTAAAAAATTACAAAGTGGTACCCACATTTAGAAATCCTAACATGGGGCCATCATTAAAATGTGGGGCCATACTTTTTGTTAATTGTGAACACGGGACCCACCTTTAAAAAATTACAATCTGGTACTCAATTTAGAAATTTGAACATGGGGCCACCATTAAAATGTGATTGTAGAGACGAGACCCACCTAGAGAAATTACAACTTGATTCCTACCTTTATAAACAATTTATAATGTGGTCCCACCATCGTAGAATTATAATAGGGGCCCACCTTTTGTAATTGTGACAATGTGACGCACCTCTATGAATTATAAAGTGGGGCCACCTCCTTTGAGATTGTGAACGCGGGGCCTACATATATGATAAGTGAAAGGATTTAGGAACTTCAAATGATATTCTTTAAAAGACAAGAGATAAGAAAGAAACAACTGTGCCAGGAAGCTGTTTCTTAAAAAAATAAAGTTTTTTTGTTCCAACTTTCTTATGCTGGCGAGTTGAGATTTTGAGATTCCTTCCCATGAGAACAAAATTTGAAACAATCATTTACACATGCCAAACAAGTTTTCTACACCCTTATCTCGTGGGAACATGGGAACATCCAAATGGCACGATACCAAACACACCCTAAATTTCCAAATCTTCTGGGTCAAGTATCGGGGTTCAAAATTTAAACCAATGTGAAGAGGATTCCCGTATGTTGAATTCAATATAAATTTGGTACTCCTTGAGGTGCGAAGACATTCCGGACATCCTATTCACATTGATAATTCGAGAGTCCTCAACGTATTTTCGGGACGAGATTTTCTCCCTTGAATTCCCCAAACAGTCCTTCCTAACCATTTCGTGAACATATAGTTCGAAACAGTTCTTTTCTTCGTTCTCAATTCCCAAAAATTTCTTGTCGCGACCCCGGACCGGGTCACCGGGCCTGATCCGGGATCGGGACACTAATTTAAGAATGTGTATGTATGTATTAAATTTAAAACCCAAAACAAAACGTATACGAGTCCATCAAGAAGGATGCCACTCGTACACGCGATTTCCCACAGGTGTCCGCGGTGAGGATATCACATCAACATGAATATTTCTTTTATATGCGGAAGCGTGTAGCAAATCTATTTTATACATTCATGTCTAGGATACAAGATTAACGCATGTTTCATACTATTATCAAAATGAGCAATGATCATTAAAGTTATAACCCTACATCAATATAGTTTAATTACATTGTCCCCAAAAATAGAGGACAACAAAGGCCAATATAAATCAAATAACAAGTTCCCCAAAAGAATGGTTAGTTCTATTCCCAAAATGTTACGTAGCTCAAGCACCCGAATGTCTAGACGACATCATCGACGTGCCACTCAACTAGAAGTTGCGGTTCTCCGCCCGCCTCCTCGTGCTCCTCCTCGGGGAGACCAACAACGGGACCTGAGTACCAAAGCAAATGGTCAAACACAACGGTTTGGCAAACGGGTGAAAAGACATAACAATGAAGAAATTACCTTGGAAAACATTTAAACCTGTCAAAGCAATAGTTTCATAAAATGAGAGAAACATTTATTCAAATACATAGCAGTATAAAACATGTAAGGTATCCAAGGAAACGGGAAACAGACAAGATGGCAACCACACATAGCTAAGTCCTCTATCACCGAAGTGACATGAGCATATCGGGATGTTGTCTCAGTCACCGAAGTGAGGAGATGCAACATAAGTAACATATAAATATACATAATATAATACGGGACGGGACCACGGTAGCGAACCGGGTATCGGGACAAGACCACGGTAATAATCGGGTAGTGGGATCCAAACTGTAGCTGGCGGGACGGGAAAGGGTCTCCAAGTCGGTAGATCAAACCGGCAAGGAAAGCCAAGCTTAGTGGTGCCGACTCATAGGTCAAATCATGTAAAACAAGACACGTACAAATCATATGTAATGCACTTAAATAAACGGGCGGGACGGGGTGCTCAAAAGCACTAATTTCATTTTCAAATGGGAAGTGCATATCGGGGCTAGCAAAAGCTCTAGTTGTAAATTCAAAGTTTACGGGAATGATAAATCACATTTCTTGAAATTCGGGACAAGTATCGGGATTCTATGTAAATCAAGTGAATAAGGACCCCGTATGTCGATTGTGATGATCACTTGGTACTCTTTGAGTTTGGAGACATTCCAGTGTCCCCGGTCGACCGCGCCCCTTGGCCGGTCGACCGCGTTGTGAGACCCCGACCCGAGAGGCCCAGATTAGTGTTTTTGGAGCTGTGTTTAGCTCTAAGTGTGTCTCGTGGTTTTTGGTTTAATTTGGATTTAAACAGCTTTGTTATAGCTTTGGGATATTTTGAGTGTCTTGGTTTTAGCGTGGGGCCCTTTGGGGGTACCCTGTTTATGGCTTTTCGTGTACTTGAGGTTTTATCTTGGTTTTCTCGATTTGTATTTTATCCCGATTTACTTGTTTTATTATTGCCTTCAACTTTCATGTTGATCCCGTTCCCGTCCCGAACCCCGAAACTTGACTTTTCTAGCTTCAAGGGCAAAACAGTCTTTTCACACTAAATCTGTACCGGATTATTGTTATTCCCGAAACCCGTGAAACATATACTTTTTGGAATTTAGATATTTCGACGATCATTTCTTCCTTCTTCGTCGATTTCACCCGGAGCCCCGAAAACCGCTATTTCAGCCCTTCAAAGTTATTAAGTGGTGGAGCCCATCTTCATTGATTATAAAAGAAGACCCATCTCCCTCATTCTCTCTTTTTCCAGCACAAGAGAAGAACCTAGGGTTTGCTTGCCTCTTTTCTTCTTCTCCTTGCTTCTCCTTCATCAATCTCCACCAATCTTGCACCATCATCTCAAAAGATTGCATCACCTTCTTCTCCATTGCAAGGGCTCTCCATTAGTACCATTTTTGAAGAAATCCCATCTCCACAAGATCTTCATTTAGCTTGCTTTGTCCATTTGGAGAACCTATTGGTAAGATCTCTTCCTCATCTTCTAGATTCATGTTCATATGGTCCTTGAGAAGCTCCATTTGCATTATTAGGAGCTCTCTCTTCTTATTGCTCGTTTTGACCCATTTTAGGGTTTGTTTTAGGGCTTTTTGTAGAGATCTTGTTCTTGGCTTGCAAGTGTGATTAGAGCTGATTTTTCCTTGATTAAAGACCCAAGGCAAGTGGATGTTTTGACTCTTTTACATTTGAATGAGATTTGATAAAATGCATTATGATTTCATCATGTATTTTGTGGTATTAATGGTTTGATTAAACTTGAAAGAAATGCACATTTGAGAGTCTTGATAGCTTGTCATAAACATGTATAGATTGCTAAACATGTTAGAAAGAATGAAGAAAAGGAATGGAGAAAATGAAGAGACCACTGCACTGCTGTAACAGAACCTGGGTTCTGTTACGCAGTGTACGCGGTCGACCGGCCAAGAGGAGCGGTCGACCGGCGTCACTGCAACAGGCCCCCTGCTGGATAGCCTGCTGAACTGCGGGACTCCCAGTTCTGCAGAGCGCGCGGTCGACCTGGCCCATGGGCGGTCGACCGAGAGCCCTGTGTATGCGGTCGACCGGCCATGGGCCAGGTCGACCGGCCCAACTGGAAACCTGCTGGAAAAACCTGATTTTTGCCCTATGTTTAGTGGACTTTAAAGGGACTTTTGGCCCTATGTTTAGTGGACTTTAGAGGGACTTTTGGCCCTATGTTTAGTGGACTTTAAAGGGACTTTTGGACCTATGTTTAGTGGACTTTAAAGGGACTTTTGGCCCTATGTTTAGTGGACTTTAGAGGGACTTTTGGCCCTATGTTTAGTGGACTTTAAAGGGACTTTTGGACCTTTGTTAGGTGGACTTTAAAGGGGCCTTTGGCCCTTGTTAGATGGACTTTCAACGGACTTTTGCCCCATGATTAGGTGGACCTTAAATGGACTTTTTGTCCTGTGATTAGATGAACTTTAAATGAAACTTAGTGACCCTTTTGTGGACCCGTTTGACTTCCTTTGAGGATGGTTGAACCGACATCACCACACGGTTAATCCGGTTGTATCGGTACTTAACCTAATTCAATCTTGAACGGCACGGATCGACGGGATATTCTTTCTCTTATCTAAACGCGAAATTGGTTTGTTTGGATATCGCGAATCCGTTTTCCTTCGATGACTGAGTAGGTTGTAAGGTACTACTAGGTTAACGTTGTGCTTAGGTTCCCCTCTCTATTAGGTTTTGTTTATTTAAAATTTGTTTAAGGTTTGATTACCTAAAGTGCATAAAGAGCCCGGAATGTCTCTAAACTCAAGGAGTACCAAGTAATCATTACCATCGACATACGGGGTCCTTATTCACTTGATTTATCTTGAAACCCGATAATAGCCCGAATTTCTCGAATTATGATTTGTCTTGAATCCCGATAATAGCCCGAATTTCTCGAATATTGATTTAGCATTCCCGAAAGCATTGAAAGTGTATTTTAGCATTTTGCTAGCCCGTTTATACATGCGCGAATGAAATGAAATTAGTGCTTTTGAGCACCCCGTCCCGCCCGTTTATTTAAGTGCATTACATATGATTTGTACATGTCTCGTTTTACATGATTTGACCTATGAGTCGGCACCACTAAGCTTGGCTTTCCTTGCCGGTTTGATCCACCGACTTGGAGACCCCTTCCCGTCCCGCCAGCTGCAGTTTGGATCCCGCTACCCTGTTATTACCGTGGTCTTGTCCCGATGCCGCAGATTGCTACTGTGGTCCCCGATGCCCGGCTCGCTACCGTGGTCATGCCCCGTATTGTATTATATTATGTATATGCTACTTGTGTTGCATCTCCTCACTTCGGTGACTGAGACAACACCCCGATATGCTCATGTCACTTTGGTGATAGAGGACTTAGCTTTGTGTGGTTGCCATCTTGCTCGTTTCCCGTTTCCTTGGATACCGTACATGTTTTATATTGCATACGTATTTGAAATAATGTTTATCTTGTTTTATGAAACTAATGCTTTGACAGGTTTAAATGATTTTCAAGGTATTTTCCTTATTGTTATGTCTTTTCACCTGCTTGCCAAACCGTCGTGTTTGACCCACTATTTTGGTACTCAGGTTCAGTTTCCCGCCCCGAGCTGAGAGTTGTGGCTGTGGAGCCATAAGTTGCAGGTTGTCTTGTCGGCCATGTCCTGTAGACATTGTGCTTGACATCGGAGATACATCACATGTGGGTAGTGGATATTAGTGTGTATTGTTCGGCTTTTATTAGCCTTTCTTGGGATTGTAATTAATGCACATTGTTACTTGTAACTTGAACATAATGGAAATGTAATATCCTGTTACTGTCAGCTCTGTATTTTATTTATGTTGGTTTATTCCAGTCTGATATGGTTCACAAAATGATGGCTTTATGCTAGGGGTTCTATGCGACGCGGAATCCGATGATGTCCACGGACTCCGGGTCGCATTACCACAAAAGCTTCCGCAGAAATATACAGACAGTGATGTGATTTGATTTATGGATCCTCACACACGCGGATCTTGGGAGAAAAATTATTATCACCCCTCACTCTCCCGAACTTCTTCTTAGGATCCCGGTCCGGGGGCGTGACACGCGTGAACTGCGTAACAGAACCCAGGTTCTGTTATAGCAGTTCAGTGGTTCTTTCCATTTCTTCCATTCCTTTCTACATTCTTTCAAACCTGATTAGCAATCTAATACATGAATAAAACAAGCTATCAAGACTCACTATTGTTCATTTATTCCAAACCTAAACAAGTCATTAATATCACAAAATATTAGGTGAAAACATAAATGCATTTCATCAAAACTCATTCAAAGATAAAAGTATCAAATCATCCACTTGCCTTGGGTCTTAAATCAAAGGAAATCAAGCTCCTAAGCACCCTTGCAAGCCAAGAACACAAACTCTACAAAAACCCCCAAAACAAAACCCTAAAATGGGTCAAAACAATGAAGGAGAAGAGAAAGCTTTCAATAATGAAAATGTAGCTTCTCTAAGGCTAGAAGAACACAAATCTAGAAGATTAGGGAGAGAGCTTACCAAAAGGTGCTCCAAATGATCAAGGCAAGCTAAATGAGGATCTTATAGAGATGGGATTTCTTCACAAATGGTACCAATGGAGAGTTCTTGAAGTTGTGAAGAAGATGATGAAATCCTATTTGATGTTGGTGCAAGCTTGGTGATGTCTTGATGATAGAAAAGCAAGAAGAAGAAAGGGAAACCCTAGGCTCAAGGAAAGTTGCTGGAAAAAGGAGAAAAGGAGGGAGATGAGCTCTCTTTTATATGCAACACAAGTGGGCTCGACCAACTAGTAACCTTGTTGGGCTGAAATAGTGGTTTTCGGGACTTCGGATGAAATCGGCGAAGAAGGAAGAAATGATCGTCGAAATATCTAGTTTCCAAAAAGTATATGTTTCGCGGGTTTCGGGAATAACAATAATTTGATACAGATTTGGTGTAAAAGTACTGTTTTGCCCTTGAAGCTAGAAAAGTCAAGTTTCGGGGTTTCGAACGGGAACGGGATCAACATGAAAGTTGAAGGTATTAACGAGATAAACAAAACGGGATAAAATACAAACCAAGAAAACCAAGATAAAACCCCAAGTACACGTAAAGTCATAAACAAGGAAACCCCAACGGGCCCCACTAATACGAAAGGCACTCAAAATTTCCATAGCTATGACAAAGCTATTCTAAACCAACTAAACCAAAATCCACAAAACAAATCAAGACTAACACGCAACTATAACAGCACTAATCGAGGTCACTCGGGTCGGGGTTGTAAGACCCCGGCCCGAGCGACCTCGATTAGTGCTTAGTTAGTTGCGTGTTAGTCTTGATTTGTTTTATGGATTTTCGTTTAGTTGGTTTAGAGTAGCTTGGTAATAGCTTTGGGGATTTTGAGTGCCTTTGGTATTAGTGGGGCCCTTTGGGGGTTCCTTGTTTATTACTTTATGTGTACTTGAGGTTTTATCTTGGTTTTCTTGATTTGTATTTTATCCCGTTTTGTTTATCTCGTTATTGTCTTCAACTTTCATGTTGATCCCGTTCCCGTTCGAAACCCCGAAACTTGACTTTTCTAGCTTCAAGGGCAAAACAGTACTTTTACTCCAAATCTGTACCAAATTAGTGTTATTCCCGAAACCTGCAAAACATATACTTTTTAGAAACTAGAGATTTCGACGATCATTTCTTCCTTCTTCGTCGATTTCATCCGAACTCCCGAAAACCACTATTTCAGCCTTTCTAAGTTCTAGTTGGTGGAGCCCACTTGTGTAGCTTATAAAAGAGAGCCATCTCCCTCCTTTTTCTCTTTTTCCAGCACAATAACTGAGCCTAGGGTTTGTTTGCACTTTTCTCTTCTTCTCCTTGCTCTTCCTTCATCAAGCATCACCAAACTTGCACCATTATCTCAAAGGGTTTCATTATCTTCTTCTCCACTTCAAGGGCTCTCCATTAGTACCATTTTTGGAGGAATCTCATCTCTTCAACACCCTCTTCTAGCTTGCCTTGCTCTTTTGGAACACCATTTGGTAAGCTCTCTCCCTAATCTTCTAGATTAGTGTTCTTCTAGTCTTAGGGAAGCTACATTTTCATTATTGAAAGCTTTCTCTTCTCCCTCATTGTTTTGACCCATTTTAGGGTTTGTTTTGGGGGTTTTTTGTAGAGCTTGTGTCCTTGACTTGCAAGGGTACTAGGAGCTGTTTTTCATTGATTAAAGACTTAAGGCAAGTGGATGATTTGATACTTTTTCATTTGAATGAGTTTTGATGAAATGCATTTATGTTTTCACCTAATATTTTGAGGCATTAATGACTTGTTTAGACTTGAAATAAATGCTCATTTTAGTTCTTGATAGCTTCTTTTATCCATGTTTTGGATTGCTAATCAGGTGTGGAAAGATTGTAGAAAAGATTGGATAAATGGGTAGAACCACTGAACTGCTGTAACAGAACCTGGGTTCTGTTACGCAGTTCACGCGGTCGATCGGCCAAGGGGCGCGGTCGACCGGGGACACTGGAACAGGCCCCAGTTAGAAGACCTGCTGCATTGCGGGATCATCTGTTCCGCAGTGCACGCGGTCGATCGGCCAAGGGCGCGGTCGACCGGCCACGCAGAGGTCAGGCTCTCTGGAGCCTGACCAAAAGACTATTCACCCATTTTAAGTTACAACTCCCGGTCGACCTGGCCCATGGCCGGTCGACCGAGCCCCTGTGTACGCGGTCGACCGGCCATGGCCAGGTCGACCGGCCCAACTGGAAACCTGCTGAAAAACGGACTTTTCACCCTATGCTAGATGGCCTTTAAGTGGAACTTAGTGACCCTTTTGTGGACCCGTTGGACTTCTTTTGAGGATGGTTAAACCGACATTTCCTCACGGTTAATCCGATTGTATCGGTACTTAACCTAGTTCAATCTTGAACGGTACGGAACGACGGGATATCCTTTCTTTTATCTAAACGCGAAATTGGTTTGTTTGGGTATCGCGAATCCGTTTTCCTTTCGATGAATGAGTAGGTTGTAAGGTACTACTAGATTAACACTGTGCTTAGGATCCCATCCCTATTATGTTTTGTTTAATTGAAATTCGATTAGGGTTTGAATCCCTAAGATGCATAAAGAGCCCGGAATGTCTCTTAACTCTAGGAGTACCAAGTGATCATTACAATCGACATACGGGGTCCTTATTCACTTGATTTACATCGAAT
>QPKB01000406.1:0-35913 GCA_003546025.1 Camphora micrantha
CATTTTGTGCTTTTTTGTATTTGAAAAAAGTGGTCGATCCAAATAATGGAGAGTTTTGATCATTGGAAATCATTCCACTTCTCCTTGCAGTTTTTTTGAGAAAATGTGGCTGCTCAAATGGACCAAAGTGTTCTTTGTCCCTGCCCATGACCAATGCACGTTTGTACGGCTTTGAAAAAAAAAAATTTGAATCAACGGGAAACTAAGTCCAACCCCTGTTGCCTCCTAGAAAAGTCCATTCTGCACCAAATGTGGATTTTACTCTAAGCGCGTAAAACCATTTCTGATTTTCACCTTTTTCCGCTAAAAAGTAAGTGCACAAATGCACCCTAAATGTGCTCGAACCTTCAATCTTATTTTGATGAATGGGCTCCAAACCTGGCTCAAGCTGGCCCGTTGGCACTCCTTTTTACCTCAGGACTAGCAGTCTAGCTCTATGGAGAATCAGTATTGTTTATCCTATTTCTAAAGTTTGAAGCATGCTTCTCTTCTTTAAAAGCCATGGAACATGCCCACCTATGACAACTTCAGCCATTGCATCTATCGCATGCAAAGTGTGATTAGTTCCATTGGAATTAGTTGTACATTTTATATATGATCAAATCCAACAATGTTCTCACTCCGACTTTGAAGTGAGTTTCCTTTTAGTGCCCATATGTTCATAGGTGTGTAATATATGCTTAAGATTCATTAATCGTGACTCATTGCACCGGTTTTAAAAATTATGATCATGACATTTGAAAGGGAATAAAAGAAAAAAAAAATTGCAATCACTTGCAGTTATATATAGTTAGATGGCTGAATTTCCATGAAAATGCGCCTTTTTATCTTACTCCAAAATAAGGCATATTCTCATTAAAAAAATACAAATTAAAAAGTTTTTTTCCTCTAGATCATTTAATTCCACTTCTTTCGTTTTGGTAGAAAAAGAAGAAATAAAAATCATAAAAAGAGAAGGGCAAAGACCAGATGGAGATGAATGAGACCAAAAAAAAAAAAGTTGGTCTGGGAGGAAAAAGGGCATCCAAATAAGGTGTCAAACGGGTCAGGTGGGGTTGTTTTGGGAGGAAAAAGGGCATCCAAGGTGGCGAACGGGTAAGTTCGGGCTGGCCCAGGTCGTCTACATGTTTAAATGCTTCAACCCATATCCAAACCGCTTTTAAAAGGGGTCAGGTAACCCCAAGGTCAACCTGAAACGGCATGCACAAGTACAACCCGCGTTCAACTTTATCTCAATCCGATTTTGCTCTTTCCCAAACCATTTCAAGTACTTGCATTATTTTTTTAGTTTGGTTGGAGCCGGAGGGAAATAACCCCAAACTACAAAATTATTAAACGCCAAATCATTTAAATTGAAGAAAGAATACGGGTAGACCCTAATCCGACCCATTTAAATGGGTAGTTACGAGGGTTATGTTGGTTAACCCTAACCCCGACTCGCTTTATTGTTGGTCAAATTTATCAGACCTGTCAAGGAACTGTACAGGATGCAGATCTAATTATTACTGTTCTGTTACTAAATTGAAAATAAGATACCTTTTCATCATGGAAATGAAAATATCCAGACCCGAGCTTAAGTTACTAAATTGGGATGTGTTTGCAGCACTTGTGACGATCTATTCTTTGCTGATAACAAAACAGTGAGAGGAAAGGTTGTCCTATGTTTTGCACTTGGATATTCTTTGGACACCACAGATATGTCAAGGCAGCAGGAGGTGTTGGTCTTATCATTGCCCCGTACTCTAGTTATATCAATCCATGCGACGATTTGCCTTGCGTTAAAGTTGATTATGATGTTCGAATACAACTGCTCTCCTACATTCGCTCTTCAAGGTGAGTAAAATATTTGCCAAAAACAGCAATTCCTTCATTCCAATTGTTGCATCATTAGCTCATTCATGAAGTCTAATCTTGAGTGTAGAGAACCTGTGGTGAAGTTGAGCCCTTCCAAAACCCTAGTAGGGAAGCCCTTGTCAGTTAAGATTGCCCGATTCTCATTGCGAGGGCCCAGCAACTTATCACCTGAAATCCTTAAGGTAATGTTTATACATTCTTTTTTTTTTTTTTTTTAATGGTAGAAGGGAAGGGGATTATAATTAATCCATCTAGATCCCAAATTCATTCAACTAAGACCCCTTATGGTGTAAACTGACATAAGAGCTGTTCACTCATTCTGAAATTAACAATCTAGGATTGGATGACCCTAACTCTAAATTTTTAATCTGAGAGTTTAATTAATAGCTTTCATGTGGACTTTCTTTTTGCGATTAAATCAAATGGCAGAAAATAAATATTTCAATGCCTTATTGGGATTAGTGTTAAAAGAAGGGCCCAGATTTATGTGAAGAGATTGGAATGATCATAGGTATTTAAATGTCCTATGTGAAAGCAAAACCGGGGGGGGGGGGGGGGGGGGTGGGGGGGGGGTTGGGTTTCAAAGATTGTCTTATTCATATGACCATATGAAGAATGGTATGGTGGAACTACGCACGTAGCCACTGGCCCCAGCCTCTTCTGTCTAGTCTAATTTTATATTTAAATGTCGTCCGAAAACAATTACCATATATTAACTTATCTTTCAAATTAACCCTAGGCAGCGAACAGTCCTCTCCCATCAGCTCGAGTTTTTTCCACCCCTCTTTTTTTGGTCATGGGGTCCATATTGAGATAATCTAGTCTTTTCACGCATATTACCCCCATATGAATAGTCACTAGTCCAAGTTTGACACTCATCCAACTTTCCTCACCGTTGGATTGAATTCATGATAAAATGATATCTCTAAACCATTAGATTTTAGGGTCATGGATCAAAAGATTAGAATGATCTTATCGATTCAAGATTTTGCATATAGGTAGGCCTCATATGGATCTTTTCATCCAATATACTTCCATGATCATCATACATTCCAGTGGATCTAACTAAAAGGGCCGTTTTCTCCTAAAAAAATGCTCTCTCTCTCTCTCTCTCTCTCTCTATATATATATATATATAGACACACACGTGCTAACATATTATGAGGACTACTATTCCTATAAGTGTTGGTCTTTCTAAATATCAGAAGGGAGCATATGTATCTAAAAAACACATATGTGAAGCCTTTTGTAGATGTGCTAATGGTCAGTCTCAAAATTATATAATTTTTTAAGTCAGATTCCCAATGATAATTGATGTTTTGTTGAATGGATGTAGCTGCTCCCGGTGTCAATGTCCTAGCTGCAATCAATCCTGCGAACATGGATGCATTTGATGGCTTTGCCCTCAAATCTGGAACCTCCTTGTCGTGCCCTCATGTTGCTGGCATAGCTGTGCTGCTCAAATCACTTCATCCAAGTTGGTCTCCTGCTGCAATTAGATCAGCACTAACCACCACTGGTATGGTTGCTTATTAAAAAATCAGCATTGTAAAATGAGCCTTCTTCCCTAATCCCCAGGTGGGCCCATAGGGCTCTCTCCCATTGTTGTTGATATAACCATCTCACAAAAAATCACTGCCTAGATGTGAATGTGAAAGACGCTTAGTGGGAAGTGGGGGTGATGAGAAACAATTAGAAAATAATTGATACTATCTGGTGCTTGTTACTGTCCTAATGATTTTATCAATTGCAGCATCAACAATTGACCCATCTGGAGAGCCAATCTTCACAATGGGAGATGCTCAGACGGTCGCCGGCCCCTTCGATTATGGAGGCGGCATCGTGATCCCAAATCGAGCGGCAGACCCTGGTCTCATCTATGATATGGGAATGACTGACTCTGTTGATTACCTTTGTTCAATTGGCTACAAGTACAACAGCTCTGCCATCTCTGCATTAACACTACAATCAACTGTTTGTCCTAGTAAAAGCCCTTCTATTCTTGATCTCAACCTCCCCTCCATAACCGTACCAAACCTTGGAGCCTCTGTAACTGTTACCAGAACTGTTACAAACGTCGGTCCTGTTGATAGCACATACATTGCTTCAGTTGAGAGCCCACTTGGGGTACAAGTTGCAGTGAGGCCGCAGATGCTGGTCTTCAATTCGACTGTCAAGAAGCTCTCCTTCACTGTTACATTATCATCGAGTCATAAGTCGGTGGGAGGATACTACATTGGGAGCCTCAGCTGGAGCGATGGAATTCGAGTGGTAAAAAGTCCGATATCAGTGAAGACTGAAATAATACCTTCTTACACAGATCGCTCCTGACTTGCATTGTCCTTGTTATGTGCATGACCCCAGCTAACATGGGACGTGGAATCTGGGTGTGGGGGGTTGAAGAAATCTTCTTGTTTGATTTATTGGGGGAAATTGGTGTGCTTGGGTTATGGTTATAGGCTATGCAGAAGTCTAGTTCTGTTGGTAGGAATGAATGGGTGAGTGGCTATTAGTCATTAGGATTTGATCTTTTTTTTTTCTGGAGTTGGTGGAAGTGGTCTGTTGTAGTCGGTTGTAAGCTACTTAGAGGTGCATTGAGTTCAATAAATGATATGAGAAAAAACTATCCGAAACAGGTTTTTTGGTGGTTGGATTTTCTTCCAAGTAATACCCATTTGTCCTTTGTTTTCCCACTCAAAGATCATGGCCCTATTCCCAATTTTCAGCAAAGTAGGCCAACAAGGTTAGAAGGGAAAGGCTGAGGCCCACTCCATTCATATTGAGCACTTCGATTATCAGTCATTAAGACCGAAAGACTTACATTGTTATTTCCATGTTTCCAATTTCCAAACACTGTGAAACCCTGGCTATATTGGAAATGCATATTTATCACACCATGTGGCCAAGAAACCTGAATTAAAATCATTAAATGCATATTTTAAGGAGCCATCAAACCGATGAGTCCGGATCCCTGTTTCAGCGAATAGGGGAATATTGTTTCGTCCAATCCGCCACCGGTACCAAATGTATTAGAAGGTCCCACTAATATACCTTTGACCGCAATCTTGAGCTAGCCCATAATATTTCTCTAATCAAATAAATCATACAAAATTAATGATACAACCGGGGGTTAACACTGAATGAGGAGAATGTTGCTAATGGGATATTTGTAGCTGATAGAATGGATTTCCATCCTGCCTTTCATCCACAATCATAATCAGTTAGACAGAATCTCTTCTGATCTTCTTTCTTCTTCTTCTTCTTCTTCTTCTTCTTCTTTTTATCATGCACGGACAAGGAAAGATCAAATATAAGTTTATGATTCCAACCCAATGGACATAAGCCACTGTATATGCTCACACGAAATTTCTGTAAGGGTCATGTTAGAATTGACGGTTAAAACAATTTCAATAGCATATTCATTAGAGAATAAGGACTTGCATAAGATGTAACTTTTTTACCACCACATAGGACTCCATGACCAAACCAACCACCTCACTCGTAATAACCCCTCATGAATTGACACTCTCCATAATTTGACACTAATCTATGTCATACTTACCATTGAGTTGAATCTCACAAAATATGTGCAGCCGGTGAAGCATTCATTTTTCATACTAGGCTGGTAATGGCTTGAGCATATGCCTACTTAGTTTTGAGTCAATTTGGGGTTGGACTTGGTTAGCTTTAGGTCCTAAGAAATGTGAACTAATAAGCTCATGTATAATTCTGACTTCTATTGAAATTTTGCCCTCTATGCTATTGCTGGTAGATGGTGGATGTCTCAATTTAGGCCTTTTATATTCACAATGAGCTGCTTTTTGGCCCAATTTAGCTTATTGAACCCTTGCTTTCATTTTTTCCCCCTACCGGCCAAGGTTCTTAGTCCTTAAGAGACCCAACTGATGAGGGAGTGAACCTCAACACACACTAGGGATAGGACCCTGGGATTGAACTCTGAGCAATTGGGTGAGCATATATAAGACTCCCAACCCTGGGATTGAACTCCGGACAATTGGGTGAGCATATATGAGACTCCCAACCACTCGGCCGTCCATTTATTCATCTGCATTCATAGTATCAAAATATGAAAAACCAGCTTTGCTAGGTAGAAAGCACCAGGCAAATGACTTGTACGAGTCTTGCCCATTATTGGGGTAACACTCATTTTACTTACTCGACTCACAAACCTTCCAAAATTGAGTCACACTTGACTAATTCAGGGCATATTTGGAGCAAGTTTCTGGTTCTTAAAAGACGAACATGGTTAGCAATAGCTAATAGGCTCAGTGGTCAGCCTTTTACACACTTAACAAGTTACTTGTTGTAAATTTGCTATAGGGCACGGTTGGCAATCAAATATTTAGAGAGAAAAAAGATTTTTTATTTCTAAAAATCGTAAAAATTCCACATTTAACAAATGCAAATCCCCAAGGATTTGAACCGAAGGAAATCCCCATTTTTTTGGATCTTCAAGTCCGTCCTCCCCAATAGGGTTTGGAAATTCCTGTCAAAAAATTTCGTTTTAGATGAGGATACGTGGGATTTCAGAAATCACTGTAGTTCCAAAATCTAGAAATGGGTAATTTTTACAAGCTAAAGGGCAGGAGAGTTGATGATTTGATTTCAAATTCGTAAGAGATTCCTCTCCTTTTCTTTCTTTCTTTCTTTTTTTTTTTTTTTTTTTTTCATGTTTGGCTATCTTTCATTGGTTTTTGCTGAAAGGGTTTTTCTAGAGTCTAGTAAAAAAAAAAAAAAATTGGAGATACTGAAAGGATTTTTACAAGGTGATCTTGTTGATAATAAGGTAGGGAGGATTTTACTGTGTTCTTGGGAGAGTAGCATTCATAAAGATCTTGTTGATGTTGATGGTATGGTAGAGATGGTGAGGGGCTTTGAGGTGGGTTTGGCTCTTTCCGGGTGGGAAATGGAAAGGATTTATTTGAGTTCTCTTGTCCTAATCTTGCATTGCCATGTCACCCAGCCATCATAAAAATAAATAAATAAATAAATAAAAAATAAACATCATCTTCCCCAGTAGCAGAATTATTAGAAACACATTGCAACTGGGTTTTTGTAACACACCACTAAACAACTCTTTTGAACTCCAATTTTCAAAAAACTTGGTTCAAAAACCCCTCAAACATGAACAAAATTGAAAGGTTTTAGAATTGCTTCTTCCATAAGCACCGCAAAGAAAATAAATATCACATTGATCATTTGGCTGAGCTTTGTATCCACTATTGGATTAGTTCTAGCCTAGTCAAGGTCTGGAGTTAAAAACTTTCCTATGCTTCTCTCTGTTTGGTAGCATATCCAATTTATTTATGGGATTAGCAATTTAAAAAGAGATGAGACTTAGAAGCTGTCAGATAGCCAGTTTTTTTTATTTGTATGCATCTGAAGAATTTGCATCAACTAAACTCCAATTGCAGCCAGTTCCTCCCTTCGATAGAAAATGGTTGTCTCTATTTCCGATCGAGTCCGATCTCCACACGTTTTCAACGATCTATAGTTTCAACATGTTTTCGGTCAGAAGCGTTCGCTTTCGGTCAGACCCGTTTGACCCACAATGTTTCAACTCTGGCAGCAGTAAAAAAGATAAAGTAAACCACATGTTTTCACAGACGCGTTCGCTTTCCGTCAGAAAAGTTTCATCCATTGTAGTTGGTGGAGTTCGGATCCTCCCAGGGTTCGAATGTTTTTTTTTTACATGCGTTTGGTAGATGAGGCTTTTAACATAGAAATCCCTAGTTAAAAGCGTGGATTTCCAAGTAAAAAAAATGGCTGTCTATTGAAAATCCAAGCGGATCATAATAGGTTGTCTCCTTATATATTATTTATCTTCAAGTTTTATGCCAATAGAAGTTAGCCTTAATGTAAGATTTATCATTTGACAAAAACAAATGACTAACGAATATTCATGAGATTGTATTTTCACTTTTCTATTATAAGGTCAATCTCACGGTGGGATCAAATCCAGTCGGGACAAAATCTGGAAATGGGTCATCAACTGAGGTGCCATTAATTTTGAGAGAAGGATGGTGCAGAGAATCAAAGTAATATTTTGAAAGTCTAAAAGTTATCCGCACCCTCTTAAATGTCCAAACTCTCACAAACAATTCTGACTCAATTTGTGCAAATCTCTATAAAGTTGAATGGGGCCATTCCTATTTTGGCTAAGCTAAGTTTCTCTATCCTAGAAGGGAGACCTTTGTTGGGAAAAAGACATCCCCTTGTGGGTTAATCTATTAGGCTAAGTTCTCAGTAGTTAGGTTTTTTGAATAACACCCTTTTTTTTTGTAACAAAAGAAAAAAAAATTGTCCAAATACTAGTTAAATTGAATTTCATCCAAACTTTGTACAATTAATGGGAGTCCTACAAGATTTCCATGCATCAAACTTGATCTACTAGTAATTTGGTAGAAAGCTAGGGCCCTTGAAAGTTCCATGCTTGAGACTTTTTCAAGGACTCCCGGCAGGGGCGGAACCAGGAATTTTATTTAGGGGGGCCCAAAGAAAAAAAAGACTTTAAACAAAATAACTCTTTTTTTATCTACATAGAAGAATTTGCTTCAATCAAACCTGTTCTCCCATGATTAATCATAAGGAAAATACTTTTTTTCTTATTTTTATCCCTGGTAGATAAATTCTGATTGGATTAAAATTTTATGTAATAAGGGAAAAATTTAAGGCATCTCAAAATAGGCCAAATCCTCGAAAATTTTCATTTAAATAGGATTTTGGCCCACTTTCATATTGATCACTTGCAAACAATTGTGAACAATAAATCATGACATATTTATTTATTTTATTGATCAATGTGATGGCAGGCCATCTTTTATTAGAATGAATTCTTGCGAGGGCTTAAGAGGAGGGCCATTTATTTTAAACATTTTATCTTCATAAATATACCCCAATAAGAAACCTCACAAATTCTTCTTGAGTCAACTTTATAAATTTTTCATACTTATAGTTTATATTTATACTAAACATAATGTAATAAATTGAATAATAACCCTTAGCCCTTTTTTAAAAGACCTCGGCTGCTTCAAGACTGGATAGCTGAGAAGGGAGACAAAAGTCACTTCCTATTCATGCAAAATCTCAAAAGTGACATTGGAGTTTTTTTGGTACAACTAACTTAGTATCGTCATCATATATAAATTTGTAATCCAGACCCATATTTGGAATCTAAACCATTCAAAAAGCACGTTCCCACCAATTTTTATCAATTTAAAAGATTTTCCTCCATTTGGATTTATTATGACAAAAAATCATAATAAAATGGCACATGAAACTAATTATTTTTTAATCTGCATTGTATACAACTACGATTGGATTAGAAATTCATTTTATAAAAGAATACAAAAGCCAAGTAATTTTGAGTGGTTTGGATTTCATGCATGAGCATCAATGAGTGAGAATCACAATGATGCATCATTTCCTACTATATGTACCAATTGTAATCTACTAAAGCAAATAAATTCCAGAGATGGGTTCTGTTCTTCTCAAACATACCTTGAATTTTCAGTAAAACCTTAAAAATTTGTAACGATAAGGGAGGATTCTCGATCTAGATCCCAATACTCCAAGCAAACGCAAATGTAAGATGGGAAGAAATCTATTCTTTGATCCTTTCATACTTATTTCTTTCTTTCTTCCTTCCTTAATTCCTTCTTTCCTTAATTTCTTCTTTCCTTCATTCCCTTGCATTTCCTTAATGCCTTTCCTTCATTCCATTTTTATTTCTTTTTTTAACAAAATCAACTAAGATTGTGTCAGCATAATTCTAGGACCAGTGATTAGAATTGCTAATTGCTAACAAAAGGGTGCAATTCATTAATTGATGGGCATATGATAGGGGGGGCCACAGGATCTCTCCAAATGGAGATTTTCATATCTTAGGGGGGGCCATGGCCCCTGCCAGCCTCCCCCCCCCCCCCCCCCCCTAATTCCGCCCCGGACTCCCGGGTATATGCCTCCCACCAAAACCCCCCATACCCCCATGTGTAATATAAATTTTATGATTTTTTTATATGCCCCCCATGGATTTTCTCGGGGTATTTATTATTATTATTTTTTTTGGCTGAGTTGGCTCAGTGCCATGGATTTTCTCTTTACAAAGTGGCTCCTCCAACGCAGATTTTTAGATTCCACTGTAATAAACTATATAACAACTCAAAAGCTTAAACTTAACGATTGGTATATAGTTTCTTACATGGTATTAAAGCGAATTCTGATCTCGTTGTTCTTGTATAGCCCACGTGACAAGCCGTTTGTGAATTCTGTTAAATATAATAAAGCATATATCCACCACTGTTCATTTATTTCTATAAATTTACCTGCATGTGCAACCCCTTGTTGTCACTGTTCATGTTCCAGGAGAAAAGTTCATTTTCCTCTTCCAGCTGCTTAATTAGCGTAAAGCAGTATTTCACGGTCTCTCTCTCTCATGAGTCAAGAACAGTAGTCTTACCCCTCGTCCCTGATTCTTCTATAAATTCCATGTATGGATGAAGCCAAGGCTGTGAGAGAGGATCCCGACTCACTAAGGAGACGGTGGGTATTGGTCCAACTGTCCAGCTCAAACCATGACACAACCCAAACGAGGGATGATGATATTCAACCCTAACCAATCCTAATCAAATATTCCCTGCCCAGTGTAATTTTGGATGAGTTGGGTAGGTGCTGTTTGGGTAACTGAATTTGTGTCTCCAATTTTTTATGGAATGGCACAAAAACTATACAAAGAAGTTAAATAGGACGAACTTGTGAGGCCCACTTGGAAGATCCTTCGAACGGAGGGATATGGCAGCATTGAAAGGTGTATGTATAGATGAGGGTGGTCCAAAAACCGGCTTGATCTTATTGTAAATAATTTGATATCAAAGTCCTAAGATCAAGCCATCAAGGGTTGGAAACTGCTCAGATTTTTTGAAGTCTAAATCCAACAGTGCTTAGATAAGCGTCGTACTAGCTAGGTTTAATCCTAATGAAAGCATCTATAGGTAGATGCATATTTGCTGAACGTAGATGTACATTTTTCAAAAGAAGGATAACTCACTTTAAACACTGCAATGATGGTGACAACTCAGCTCTCCTACAAAGGAAGGAACGATGAGAATGAATAGAGAATTGGGGATATTTACAGTTTTGCCATTGGAGGAAACAGAGTGGAAGGTGGAGGTCTGACACGACAGGCGAGCTCAAAACATGGAGAAATGGGAATATAATGATTAAACTATGTTTCGGTGGTACGCGTACCTACTTGAAATAAAATATTTTATTATTAATTTTTGACTTGACATTTTAAATTTTTTTTTGTTACTTTATTTTGTTTGATTATTATTACTTGGAATGACACTTATATTTCCTAAATTATAATTATCTATTGACTAAAAAATTTAATCAATTATTATTTCAGATAAATTATAATTAATAATGAAAAAAAAGAAAAATATCCCTTAAAAAGAAATTAATATAAATACCTAAAAATGAAAATAATGGTAAAACGCTTATTTTGATCCCTAAATTATAGAATTTGGCTAAAAACCAACGTGCATCATCGCACGGTGTGCGATGAGTTAAATTTATTTCGACGTTTTCCATCAAACTAGAGGACTCGCAAAAATTTCGGAGAACGTCAGTTCTCTGACATGTGAATAATAATTTGTATATTCCTGACACATGTAAGACCATTTTCAAGTTATTAATAATTACTATATTCCTGACATTTGCAAGATAATTTTTCATAGAAATAATTAAGAGATTCCTGACCTTCGAATCGGAGAACGTCAGTTCTCTGACATGTGAATAATAATTTGTATATTCCTGACACATGTAAGACCATTTTCAAGCTAATAATAATTACTATATTCCTGACATTTGCAAGACAATTTTTTATAGAAATAATTAAGAGATTCCTGACCTTTGAATCAGAGAACGTTAGTTCTCTGACATGTGAATAATAATTTGTATATTCCTGACACATATAAGACCATTTTTAAGTTAATAATAATTTCTATATTCCTGACATTTGCAAGACAATTTTTCATAGAATTAATTAAGAGATTCCTGACCTTTGAATCAGAGAACGTCAGTTCTCTAACATGTGAATAATAATTTGTATATTCCTGACACATATAAGACCATTTTCAAGTTAATAATAATTACTATATTCCTGACATTTGCAAGACAATTTTTCATGGAAATAATTAAGAGATTCTTGACCTTTGAATTTTTCATACACATAATGAGTACATTCCTGACACTTTGTAATTTTTGTTTGAAATAGTTAGTGGATTCTTGACATTTGCGATTTTTCAATGAAATAATAAGTAGATTCCTGACCTTTGTAATTATTCATATAAATAATTAGTGGATTTCTGACCTTGGTACACATGCAATGTTCTTAACCTTTTTTTGTAGTAGCCTATCTCACATACTCTATAAATACTACTTCTTTGGATGAGATTTTTTCAAAAAATATTTATTCTCTTCTCAACTTTTCTAATCTACATTTCTGGTTTTCTCAATTCTCTTATCCCTTCGGATACTATTTGGTATTATGGACGAACGTATTAAGTTATGGGGCAAAGATTTACGCTTGTCAAATGATTCGACTGAGGTAAATTTTTGTTTAATATAAGACTAACTAATTGTTGACTAAATATGCACTAATTTTGCTAGTTAATGTGAAAAAGGATGACCAATGCGAAGTGATTACACTAGCATCAGAAAATATTCAAGTTCAAACTAATTATACGGAGCAGTTTACAACTAATATGGTATAATTAAAATTTTTATTTCTTAGTCATTTAAATTTAAATAAATACTAATTACTTTTTTCATTCTTAGGTATTTAAATGTCGCAAAGAATTAATTCAATGGGCATGAGCAGTTGGGCGTGCAGTTGGATTTGTTTTAACGATTGCAAGTTCGAATCAAGGTGAATTTGGTCAGAAGCCTTACTTGCTTATGCAAGGTGAGCAAAGTGGACATTACCGGTCGATAAAGATTTTGTCGAAGAAGACTGGTACTAGAAAATGCAATTGTCCATTTCGTTTGAAAGGCATTAAATTGAAAGGCGGGAATGATTGAGTATCAATGGTCGTCTGCGGGATCCATAATCACCCTGCTGCGTATTACATGGAAGGTCATTCCTATTTCTGCTCCTTAATTTATGCAAACCAATATCTATCCCTTTCATGAGTCAAGAACTCTAGTCTTTCTCCTTTCCTTTGATTCTTCTATAAATCCTACGTCAGTAGGAAGATAAGATAAGGCCTCATCCTCTTTCTATTCTCAGTTCTCATTCACTTCCTATTACAAATGAAGAAATATAGTCCAACTACTCTCTCTGCTCAATGCCTTTTGCTCTTCTTACTCAGCTACCAACAACACTTGTCTACTGCATCAGAAAATGCCCAATCCAAGGTAAGTATGTTCTTTCTACTCTCTTCTCCAATTTTTAAAGATTCTTAATTGTAAATTCTCTCACTAACTTGAAATGGGATGTGCCTAATAAATTCCCAGTCGTATATTGTCTATATGGGCGAAAGGAAGCATAGCGATCCATCGCTTGTGGTAGACTCACACCACACCATTCTTGCTACAGTGTTGGGAGGGAGGTAAATACTATTCACTGGTGGAATTTGAATTTTTGAAGGTCTGTGTTATTTTGGTTTCCTTTAATTATTTGTATTTTGTTTTACGTATGGCTTCTGAAATTGCAGCAAACAAGAAGCAGCTGAATCGATCTTTTATAGTTACAAGCATGGTTTCTCCGGATTTGCCGCGAGGTTGACAGATTCTCAGGCAGAGATGATGGCAGGTTTTTCTCAAGTAGCCATGCTCTGCTTATTAGAATATTTAGGTCCTATTTATTTGCAGAAATTAAAAAATAAAAAAAATAAAAACATAAGAATTTCTGGTCAAAGGAGCCAACAAAACACGGTTATTTAAAAAGTTAGGAGTGAAGAATCTAAGGTACGTAAAGATCTAGATAAGATCTTCACTTCTCTCAGATTATTAAATATATTAATTACAAAGGATAAGGGTACCAAGAAAAATTACAAAGAATATAAGATAGAGATGTAGATGGGATCTTAAAATTTTTTAGGATTAAAATTACTAGGGTGATAGCTGGATATTCATTTTTTATTTCCGTTGATTCAAATCTTAATTCAAGAAAAAAAACTATTTAATGGCTACTTTTGAATATTAAATCTTTTTTCTTTCATTTTTAATTACTTTTAGAAATAAAATTCTCAGAAATTTTAGAAATTCAATTACATAAAGTTATATTTAATTAGTTCCTATCATTATTATCATCAATACATGCCATAAGCCCAAAAGTACAATTTCTCTCATAATCTGCCAGGAAATTGGTTATGTGAGTCATCTGGTAGGGACTCCAACAGCAACAACAACAACAAAAAACAAAACAACGAGTCATCTGATAGGAATGATGGACTGAAAGTGACATCAGCCGTCTCTTGCTCCACCCATTCGTAACCTGGATCTCTGCAAAGGTTGAAAATGGCTTTTATTTGAGTCGCGTCCTCTGTACTCAGACCAGGACCCAAATGACAGAAAGGGCGCTGGTATTAGACTCAAACCAGAGCCCAACATGGGTCTATGTTTATCAAACTCGAATTTCTGTTTGGCATCATTCTGGGAATGTTTTGTTAGAAAAAAGAATGAAGAAAGACTTATTTAGTAAGTATTTTATCTCCCTCTTTACACATATATAAATCCCTCGTTCTATGTCTCCCTAGTCTCAGTATCTCTATAGATTCTCTCTCACAAAATGCAAGCCAGTGATTTTTTTTTTCATTCATTCCCAAAATGGAACATTCCTGGAGTGATGCTAAACAAGTTTTGAAGATTTGGAGCCAGACTGTTTACTATGGCTTGTAAAAAACCGACTCAAATTAAGACCCAAATTATTTGTGTCCTCAGGTATAAACTTGGGGGCCCACTTCAGAATTTGATTATTCTAATCATGTTTTACCAGTTAAATATATTACAAGTCTTTCCTTCAGTTCTGACTTTTAGTGGAACCCACATCCTCCCTGAGGCCCACATTTAAATCTTATAATAAAAGAAAAATTATATACATTCTAAAGTGTTATTGTTCATAAAAAATAAAAAAAAACAATCTAGAGTCGCAGGCTCACAACCCTTCACTCTTCAGACTCACTCTACCATTAGATCACATAAGATTTTATTTTAAAGTTTTTTAGAAAATATCTAATTTCTATTAAACTTATATAAAAGAGAAGAGCAACACAAAAAATAGAATCTACCTTAAATTCAAGTCGAATCACAATATGTAAATCTATATCCTTATCCAAAACTTGAAGAAACCACTGTAAGGTCTAAGGGGAGACCCAAGTGGTAGCAAGCGGGTGCGGTCGCACCTGCGTAATTCAAGAAACCACTTAGATAATTTCTTAAAAGATTTATTTTTATTATTTAATTTCTCAATTTATCATATACCGCACCATCCAAACGAAACTCCTAGATCTGCCATTGAAAAGGTTGTATGAGGGTTGCAAACGGGTCGGGTCCATGGTTCCAGATCAAGTTCTGGCAGAGGACGTGGGATCCGATTCCGATTTGTGCTGGCGGTGGGATATCTAGAGAGAGATGAGCTAGGGTTTGGCTTTTACATAACAAACATTATAAATATATACCATGGATGAATAGTGGAGAACGGGGATGGGTTATGGTCAAGAATAGAGTTGCTAAATCCACACCCAAAGTTTCTTTTTACACCCTGATTTATTTTAACACCAATGTACCCATGTGTCAAATTACCAAAAAAGGACACCATCCATATTTTATAATTCCCTACCTCCACCAATTTCTCTCTTCACTCACCCACCCCCACCCACCGCCGGGTGGGGGGTGCGGGGGGGTAGCCGGAGGTGGGGCATGGAGAGGGAGGGAGGGCGGCGGTGACGGGCTGTGGGCGGAGGTGGGCAGGGAGAGGGAGAGAGAAAAAAGGATAGGGAGAGCGGGCAGCAGATGAGGAGATGGAGAGAGGGAAGATGAGAGTGAGAGGGAAGAAGGGGAGTGTAGACAGATGGTGAGGAGAGAGGATAGTGTAATTTGGAAAAACCAGGGTGTGTAGAGAGAAGTTTTGATAATCTTTTATTTTCAGGGTGTGTGGAAAAAGAATTTGGGGTGTGGATTTAGCAGCTCTCGATCAAGAAAACGTAGGCCATGGTCAAATGACCAAAATATCCTTGGATTTTGCGGATAAGACCCTCTCATCCTATGCTGCTACCTATGTGTAAGAACGCAAGAACGTTGGCTCTTGGGTCCACGGGTCAGAACAAATGTGAATTCAAAATCGGACCCGATTTCTTATCAAGCCCGAGAATAAGGTTTGAACACGTGTGGATCTAGAGTCGGACCCGATATCTTACCGGGTCCAAGAATAAGGTCAGAATCCAGACCCATATTAATCACGGACCAAAATTTTTTATAAGAAAATAGATTTTACACATAAATAAATAAATATAAGTAGAACGTCCCGGGTGCAAATGTCACAAGTGTGCGAACACATTGCTATCTTTGTGAGAATCAGAATTTTCTCACGAATATAATATAATAGATGATGAACGGCATTGACCACGTATTCAAGATGCGATCGATCCAAAGGGGTTCATTCCACTAATTAGATCAATATTTATATGTCCCTCTTCATAATGGGTGTTAGAGGTGTATTAACGGTTAGGAATTTTAAAAAGTGGGGCACCAATTGGGCCATTTCATTTATAAGGGTGTTGCACTATATTCACATTTCCCACGCCATTCATTCATTTAAAATTTGAATATTCATCATTTACATGTGTAAATTAAATTTACATAACACACGCGTAAAAGACAAACAACACCTAAAGTTCAATGCACCTTAGTTCTGTCCCATTACAAGATTCCCTTGAGATTAGCATTCAACCTGATCATCTATCATGACCATTTACTACATGGTCCCACTCTTATCCAACCAATAACATACATCCATCACTCCAAGACGGATTGGCCCAAACAGGGATCCCCTGTTGGGCGAAACAGGGGATCCGGACTCCCAAGACAACCGTAAAATCAAAGCCCAGTCATCAAAACAGAGCACATGCATTTTGGAAATTCAAGCAGAAATTTCTCTTTCATTGGGCGAAGAGATAAAATTGTGAGAAATTGGGGGAGATGGTGGAATTCAAGATTTTTCTGCCACATAAAGGCAATTAGATGATTTAATCAGAAATTGATTTATGAGATTTGTTGATAAAACATATTGATTTTACAGAGATGCCTGACGTGGTAGATGTGATTCCTAATGACCTTGTAAAGCTCCACACAACCCGAAGCTGGGATTACCTTGGCCTATCTTCCTCTCATGCAGCTAGCAATCTCTTGACAGAGAGCAACATGGGCGACAAGGCTATCATTGGGGTCATCGATTCAGGTCTCTCTCTCTCTCTCTCTCTCTCTCTCTCTCTCTCTATATATATATATATATATATATTTATTAAGTTAACCTCTGGTTGGACTGAGCTAAAGTATACAAATTACTATTGGTTGGGTTTTTGTTTATTGATTGGTATTTGCTTGTGATCTGGTTGGACAGAATTAATGATGACAAAAACTGTAATAATCAGTTTCCAACCAATCTAAAACGAGTCTGGATCTGGTGAGCTAAAACCCTGCGGCGATCGTTAGTGGACCATTTATGGTTCACCATGTCAATGTGGGCAGCCTGCCATGCATCTAGGCAGGGACTGCCCGCAGTGACACGGCGGACCCTACGTGGTCCACTCACGGTCACCATGTGTAGACCCACTCAGAGGATCCCGATTCATCAAACACAACCCAAATTTGATCCCTATAACATTTGGGTCAGTCGAGGTTTAGAAAATAATAACAAGTAACTAATTGATCCAAAAACAACTCACCGGCCCAGCCAGTCCCCTTATTTATAGTTGGTTTGCTTGTTGAGTCCATATAAGTGTGCTTCCACTTGTTTAAATGAAATATGATGGCACTTTTCTAGAACCTACATGTTGTGTGCACTATTCATAGTATAAGCCGCACATGTTACATAAATATGCATTGGAAGGGGAAAAGAAACAGATTACTTCATAATAAATGGAAAAAAAAAAAAAAAAAAAAAGATTACATCGAAAATGCATGATTGATTTTAATGAATCTCACTTTTGCATATAATCAATATAAATGATAATATTGATTGCATGGTTCAATAAGAAGAGGTTCACACTTACTTCAACTTCCTACAATGAGCCTATTTATTATAATCTGAACCATTTGTATTAATCTCATCATTTAACCTCCTTGCCTCAAACTACAGGGATTTGGCCAGAATCGAAAAGCTTCGACGACAAAGGAATGGGACCAATCCCTACTAGATGGAAAGGAGCATGCGTGGGTGGGGATCAGTTCAATTCAACAAACTGCAATAGAAAACTAATTGGAGCTCGTTGGTTTGTTAAAGGTCTCTTGGAGATAATAAAGGAACCGATAAACACCACAGCAGGCATGGAGTACTTATCCCCCAGAGATGCAGGGGGACATGGCACTCACACTTCCTCCACAGCTGCTGGTTCCTTAGTCCACAATGTGAGCTACAAAGGGCTTGCCCTAGGGACCGCTAGAGGGGGTGCACCCCGAGCTCGACTAGCCATGTACAAGGTCTGTTGGGTGACCGATTTCGGAGACTGCTCCAGTGCTGATATACTCAAAGCCTTCGATGAAGCTATACATGATGGTGTAGATGTGTTGTCTGTGTCACTTGGATTGGGTGACCCTTATATTCTTGACGTAATCGCGGTGGGGTCACTTCATGCTGTGCTCAAAGGGATCACTGTTGTTTGTGCAGCAGGAAATGATGGCCCGACCTCTTAGACTGTTGAGAATGTTGCACCGTGGATCATATCAGTTGCCTCAAGCACAATGGATCGTTCCTTCCCCTCACCCATCACACTTGGGAACAATCAAACTATCATGGTAACCCTTTTTTTTTTTTTTTGTGTGTGTATGTGAAATGATTTATAGCTCCTATTTTGAAAGTCCATGTGGTGGGTCCAACTATGATAAGTCAACCGTTGTCATTTCACATGCTCCCCTCCACATGCCTCTAGCCGACTACCCCATGGCCCCAAGTTATAAACCACATACAGGGATGTAAATGGATCCCCGGTCGTCCGAATACCTGGTGGTTCCCATCTTTTAAAACAAGTCTGGGTCCTTATTTAAGCCCCAATAAGTAAATGAGCGCAGGTTAGGGTCTTGTTTTTGGACTCACGACCTAAACGGGTCTGGATCAAGGTCCACCTTGGTTCCGACCCGTGGACCCAAGACTCGACGTATTACCTCAATTTTTGAGAATATCTTCTTAAAATTAGTTTTCTTTCCATGTTATTATCTACCTAGACCCGAGCTCGGACCTAGACCCCTCCCATATATAGTTCTGGTTCCGATTCCATGTTCTCATTAACGGTTCCGGTTTCGGATCCACCATATTACACCAAGATGGTCATATCCACTTCAGTTATAATGTATGGAAATATAGATAGATCATATTATATTTGATACAAATTTTATGTTGTAAATATTGTTGGTTGTTTGCCCATGCAAATGTTTCATGTTGCTTGTCTGTGTTTATTAGAATAGGCACCTTTTGCTAGTTAAAATTTAGAGCACATTGGTGAACATCTGTGGAAAGCAATTATGCTGACTTTTTTTGTTTCTTCTGTGGAAAAAATTCTTTGAACCCCACTCCACAAGAAAAGTGACCACTCCAAACGGACATTTTACTTGAACAGAGAAAAGAATTTCCACAATTCTCACTTTTTCTATGAAAAACCGGCCACACAAACGTCCCTAACTTCTTCCCCGTGAGATGAAAAAACCATTGTAATCAAGTGAAAGACGTAGTGGAAGTAGGGATGAAAATCTGGGCCGTGCCGGCACTGAAGAAGGGCCCAGCCATGCCAGGGCCGGGCCGGCACGACCCATGATAATTATGCGGGCCGTGCCGTGCCTGGCCCAAGGCCTCTGGGGTCAACCCAGCACGACTCTGTTCGTGTTGTGCTAGGCAGGGCCCTAGTCGGGCCTGGGCCGTGCAGCCCGTGATAGAATGATTCCTAACTAACATATTATGATGATTATTCATGAGTTTCTACTTACTAGCAAAAATATTGACACCGGCAGTCACTACCTCCCAATGATAGAATGGTTCCTAGTTCCCGTGAGTGCATGGGTTGTGAAGAGTATAATAATCGACCATTCTGTATAAGTAGGGTTCATGGTTTGATGATCTTAACAGTTGATCTGATGGGCCATCCATGTGACGAGAAAATCATCAATGTTGAGATATCCTGGCCATCTGACCAGTTCTTTCTTATTTTGCAGGGTCAAGCCATGTTAACTGGCCACAAAGAAATTGGATTCAAGGGCTTGGTATGCCCTAAGCAAAGTGGTTTAGGCACTAGCACTGGTACCTGGTGAGAGATTATGCTTTCCAATATTGCTTTTATAGACTTTAAATAAGGGAAGGGATGGGATTGGGTGGCCATGACCAATCCATTTCAAGTATTTAGGTTAGTTTTGAGTTTGATTGTAGGTAAAAGAAAATTAAAGTTACTAAACACCAAACCATTTATATATTGGTTTAGATATCTGGGTCGACCCTAATCCGACCAATACAATTGTGTTATGTGGGTCATGTAGGTCAAAGCCTGACCCGTTTACTATGGGGTCAGATTTATCTTACAGATGACTGACTCGTATAGAATGTGGGTCGGGTTATGCAAGTCAAGTGCGAGTCGGATACAGACTGGGTCAGAATTTGTGAACCCTACATCAAAACTCCCCCTTGTGTTTGTGCTTCAAAACAAAAATATCATTTCATGGAATGAAGATTAGCCAAACTCAACAATAAGTTAGTAAATTGTGATGTGTTTGCAGCACTAGCGATTCTCTACGTTCTGATAACTCAACAATGAGAGGAAAGGTTGTTCTATGCTTTGGATATCTCCCTCACGGTGCTTCAGAAATTATCAAGGCAGCAGGAGGTGTGGGTCTTATCATTGCCAATTCCCCTACTAATTATATTAGTCCCTGTGATGATTTGCCATGCGTTAAAGTTGATTACGACGTTGGAGCACAACTGCTCTCCTACATTCGCTCTTCAAGGTAAGCGACCCCACCCCAGAAAACTTTTAAAAAAAGTTCTTTCATTATATATAGTTGTTGCATTATTCGCTCATTGATGAAGCTCAATCTTGAGTGTAGGAAACCTGTGGTAAAGTTGAGTCCTTCCAAAACCCTAGTAGGTATGCCCTTGTCAGCTAAGATTGCTCACTTCTCATCTCGAGGGCCTAGCAGTTTGTCACCTGAGATTCTTAAGGTAAATTTTATACAACTTTTAAAGTATCTATGACAAGGGGATTGTATATAATCCATGTGTATTCCAATTTCATTCATCTATTATCCCTTTGGTGTTAATTGACATAAGAGATATCATTCAATATGAAATTCACAATTAGCATACAATAAATAAATAAAAAAATACACTAATCTATTTGCATGTATGGAATCCGTCGGGGTGAATGACAAGTAAGGCAGATGGCATGCAATTTGGGAATGGATAAATGGTGAGCCAAATGTCACCTGCTATCAAATAACACTAGACTTTTGTCATCTAATTTTGATTCTGTTTGGGTTGGGGAGTTCCCAAGGTAGTTAGAGGGCATCTTGGATCCATTGTACGGCGCCTATTGTGTTTCTTCTTCTTCTTCTATTCAATGAATTATTTTTTCTACAAAAAGAACTCTAGATTATTTTTAATAGCTTACTGGATTTCTTTTAGAATTCTAAAACCCAACCGCCTGAAAAGTCCCAAATGACCTTTCGAATTCTTAAAATCCCATTTACCTTCGCATTTGCAGGACAATTAATAAGGAATTTCACCCAAGAGATAGCTTTTGGAGAATTTACAAATTCTCCAAACATGAATTCCTACTAAAGCAACAAGCCAAACAAGTCAACATTGTATAAATACCTTCTTTCATCCTTATATCAGTGGTAGTTAGTAACTTATCTCGAAAATGTGATAGGAAAACTGCTATATTTTTTTTTTTTTTAGTGTAGGCTCGAAATAAGTTGTGACCATCTTCAAACAATATAAGTGCTAATAAGAGATACTATACTCTTAGTCTTCTCTTTTATGAATATATAAAAGAACAATATGTATACCATCCATGCGAAACTTTTGTAGATTTGGTAATTGGTCAGGCTCTCAAACCTAATAATACTAATAATTCAGATTCTTTTACCTTCTAATTTTTTATATGTTACAAAGAAAGGGGTCCAATGATTGATGATTTGTTAAATGGATGTGTTATAGCCAGATGTAACTGCTCCTGGTGTGAATGTCTTGGCTGCAATGATTCCCAAGAATGAAGATGCATATGATGGCTTTGCTTTCGATAGTGGAACTTCCATGGCATGCCCCCATGTTGCTGGAATTGTTGCGCTACTTAAATCACTTCACCCAAGTTGGTCTCCTGCCGCAATCAGATCAGCACTAACCACCACTGGTATGATCACTTGCTCATAAATCAACATCATCAAATGAGCTTTCTCCCTTTCTATCTAGATATGTCCTTTCTATCTAGATATGTTATGAGAATGATGAATTCTAGTTTAATGTGAGGCAACACTATGATAGCTTTCGCATCGCACCTATTAACTCTATGATTGGATAGACCATGGTGAGGTCTCTCTCTATTGATATTACATAAGTGATCTCTAGAAAACAATAGACTTCCACAGAACCACTCACATCTTATCCATTTAGAATCACACTACATTTATAAGCTACAAGGAAAATAACAAAATAACAATCTTAACCTAGTCAAATCCTTATAATCTCACGATAATTTCATTCATTATTATCAGAGATTATTATCATATATCCTAAAACCTTGAATCCTAACAATATCACCATTAGACATGTCATGCACCCATTTCATAAACATGGGGTTTTAACAAATGATAACAATATTGCACATTTAAGAGCAAGCATATAGTTTTCAATTATTAAAGTTAAAGTTAAAAAAATCTAACAAAAATAGTTTAATCGAATGACCTCTAAAAAAAAAAAGAAAGAAACTAGGCCAACAAAATGATATATAGAAAGAAACAATCCACGCAAATGTGAAGGCACTCAGGTGCGGCGTCATGACGACTTAGACAATATCGTCCGCACACCAGTACTCATGGACTCATCAAGATGACCTGCCGGAAACGCCTTCGTCTCCTCCTCGGGATTAGTGGGCTTAGTACCTAGGCACCAAAAGTAGTATTATCAAACTACGAATAGCCAATAGGTGGCTATATATAGTATTAAATGGAAATAAAGACAATGTGATTATATTGAATTCCAATAACAGAAGTACTAAGCATAATTGTGTGAATCTTAATTACCAACCAAGCAGATAAGACAAAACTCTAAACCATAACATCCTAAGAAACATGCATTAGCTAATCACCATGAAATACTATCACTACTCTCCCCTACTCATACTAAGTTGTGGCAAAGAACACACAAGTGAATAGTCCAATCAATATGGTACCTGAAGTGGAAACAATCAAATCTTCTTCTTTTGTCGATTTCCAATGGTGTACATCCATCTCAAAATCAATTTGCAGTCGCAAAATATTGGTCCCATTACAATGATGCCCCAAATGTATCAGACGTTTACAGCTGAGTGGTACCTAACACAAAGAATCCTATGATCGCAATCAATGACGGGCAAGACTTATCTTGAGTGAACAAGATTCTTCAAACGAAGAACTACTATCAATCAGTCAATATTTCAATCAAAGTCCAAATAATTCAAACAATACTAACAGTCCTCACAAAGCCTTTACGATCAAAGCTGCCACCTCGCCTCAACACCTTGGACAATACAAATGAATATACAAATAACAAAGGGGGTCCTAAGTTCATCTAAGTCTCAATGTGACATCAACACTACAATGCAAAGCTAAAGAACATGCTCATGGCATGTTGAGATCAATACCGAAGGTACACAACTTAATTCCATTTATTCAATAGTCAAAGGAGAAATTACAATTCAAACCTAAGTCAATAATTGCTCTCTTCTTACAACTCATCTCCATTCGGTCCAAAGGGGATAATGAGTTCACTAATGTCTTCATCATAAAACCTTGGTGCAACCAACGATAACGGACATCACCTCACCTCACATCAACCTACTCCGACTTGATTTGAAAATCGTACGTTACTCGAACAATCCTTAAGGGTATGTTAGCTTGAACATCTCTTACTAATAGTCTCCCATTTAGTCTTCATTATATGGTTACAAGTGTCCCTAAACTAGGTCCACAAGGCCTCAGTTGAAGTCCTCCTTCAAAAGAGAGACTGGACTTCTCTGGTTAGCTATGAGGTCTCTACGGCTAGTCGTAGGGTTAGCATACGGTCACCTCACTTCACCCTCACCAATTGATGTTTGTATAACTATCATCACTCAAAAGATCATTGCCTAAATATGAATGTGAAAGATGTTGCAAAGTCTCACATCCCACATCGCCTAAGTAATAAGCTTGACGTGTCTTAATATACCTATATGGGCCTTCCACCTGCTAGCTTAAGCTTTTGGGTTATACATGATTTTTTACAAAAGAGACTTATTGGGGGTTATGAGATACAATTAGAATATATATAATTTTATATTACTATCTAGAGCTTCTTATTGTCCTAATAACTTCTTCAAATGTAGCATCAACTACTGATACATCTGGAGAGCCAATCTTTACAATTGAAGAAGCTCAGAAGCTTGCTGGCCCCTTCGATTTTGGAGGTGGCATCGTGAATCCAAATCGAGCATCAGACCCCGGTCTCATCTATGATATGGGAGTGAATGACTATGTTCATTTCCTTTGTTCCATAGGCTATAAAAATTCTGCCATCTCAAAGTTAACACTACATCCCTCTGTTTGTCCCAATAAAAAGCCTTCAATTCTCAATCTCAACCTCCCCTCTATAACTGTCCCAAACCTCAGATCCTCTGTAACTATTACCAGAACTGTTACTAACGTTGGTCCCATCGACAGCACATATGTCATCTCAGTTGAGCACCCACTTGGTGTAACAGTTGCAGTGAGGCCACAAATGCTAGTCTTCAATTCGACAGTCAAGAAGCTCTCCTTCACTATTACATTGTCGTCGAGTCATAAGACGATCGGAGGATACTACATTGGGAGCCTCAGTTGGAGTGATGGAATTCACAAGGTAACAAGTCCGATATCTGTGAGGACTGAAATATTACCTTCTTACACGGATTTCTTCTAAATTGCAGTTTCTTTAAGAAGGAAGACTCTTCCAGTTCTCTATATATCTTTGTATCCTTTATATATCTATGTATCCTTGTATGGGATTATGTTAGCTTTGATAAATAAACTAGTTCCATTAGAATATTGAAGTATCAGCATAGCCTCAGTGGTTAAGGGAAAATCTCAAACATAATGATTGGGCTTGGAGCTAACAAATCTGATGTGTGAAGCAACTGGGGCATTGATACTAGGATGGTGATGCACCCACCAGGCGTGCTTTATTTTGTCATTGGGCATAGTTCAATTTATTTTGTCATTGGGCCTGGATTTCTTCTTCTTCTTATGATGGCCCATGTTGGCCCATTGAAAAACCTTTTCTTCATAGTACAAAAGTGCAAAAAAAAATCAACTTTGCTTAATGGTCACAGCGTCAAGTGACTTAGTATGAGAACTTGGTCTGGGCGGCACCCTTAATCAGGGGGCGTAGCGTGTCAACCACGGGCTTCAAATTATAGAATCGGTGTAAACATAAAAGTTATCGCGGCTAATTTGACCTATTAAAAGAAACCAAAATTGGAATTCTTCAAAATTAAGAACAATCCTCCCACGCTGACACGTGCACCCCAAGGCGTCCCCGCGCTGCTAGACTGGGTCCAACGGCTCTCAAAATCCTCCAAAGTCATAAAAAGTTATTCTAAACCACAAACCAACTCGATTAGGCTCAAAACTCACTTAGAGAACTAACTCATAGCTAAAAACACACTAATAGTGAAAATTAGGGTCGGGGTCTTACACTTAGCAGAGCCTTTGGCAGCACATGGTTTTACTCATTTTACTTGCCAACTCAGTCGCACTTAAAATAAGAATTTCTCTTTGGTAAATCAATTCCTCTAAACTGATGAAATCTGTCTATTGAACCCATGAATTTTAAAACTGGATATGTGGACATTGGGGAGATTCAGCGGCTCAGGGTGTTCATTAGGACAGGTCAATTAGAACCAAGCTTATTCAATCCGGGCCCATTAATTACTGGGGACTTAATTGTGGAGCCAAATGCAGTCCAATGGGGTGAAACTCAAAAGCTGCAGCCCATTTGCGAAACTTCAACAACCTTTGTGTCAAATATCCCTGGCCTAACAGGCCTTTTGAGTACATATGGGCGCAGTCCTGGGTACAACCCGATAGAACGAAAACAGAGCCCAAATCTATCCCAATCTGTGCTGGGCTCAGGTTGATCTTGTGATGCCCCACCCCATGAGCATCCCTATCTTTGCAACTGCGTGTCATTGGACTCCCGACTACCTGACTAGAAAATCCTGACATGGACCAACATTTAAACCCATTTGAGAATTGTGTCCAGGTCTGGGTTTGTATCAACAATTTCTGGTTATTTGATAATATTCAAAAATTTTGAAATCGTATGTTCAACTCAGTTTTACCCATAAACTGGTTATTAGATTATATTCCAAAATTATAAAAATGATGTTTTTTTATTGCTTTCCATTCGTCAACTTTTTGAACAATGGGTCTAGAAGTCAAAAGAAGAATTGCAAATTTCATGTTTTAGCATATTTACTTATTGGCACAAGATTATGGTTACAAAACAAAACTTAAATTAAATCATTCTTTTGGATGTCATAACGTACTGTTCATGTTTAAAAAAAAAAAATCTTGATCTTTGTGGTCCATTAGTCATTCATAGCTCAAATCTTCTATTTATTATCATATGAAGTTTCTTGGGAATTAGATTAGATTTAATTTTAATTTAGATTTTGATTAAAATCTTAAAACTCAAAATCCATCACAACGAAATTGGGCAAGTGCTTAAAATATACTAATTATGAGTGCCAAATTTGAGAAGATATTATTATGAACTCAATAAAGGGAGAAGAAAAGAAAAAACATACCAAAAAAGAAAGAAAGAGACGCAAACACATTGGGGATGGGCTTGTCGTTGGTAAAGAACAAGGGTCATCGATGTGTTGTCTTTTGGACCGAAGCAAAAGACAAAAGTGCCCTCCAAAAGACAAAATAGCCCTAACTTTCTTTTGAAAACTCTACTTTTAAATAAGAGAAAATTAGCAACTTAACAAGGGGCAAATAACAAAGAAAGAAAGTTGAGGATATGCAAAGAGAATGAGACTAAAATGCCCATGGAGAAATTTCTAAAAGTGGTTAAAATTCAAGAAACAACAAATAATCTCCCCTCTAATGAAAAATGAATCAATGGGTATGGAAGAAGGTTGGAAAACTAGCAACTTAGGCTCTGAAATATTTTACTCGGAGAGACTCAACTTAACACTTGGGAGAGACGCGTCTTTTTTTTTTTTTTTTTTTTTTGTAAAAAAGTATTTCAAACATATTTAAAATTAGAGCAAATACTTATAAAACTTAAAAAATCCACCAATTTATAATCATTTGTTTTTGTCTCATGAGACAATTGTGATAGAAGGGGGCCTTCAGTAACTTACATGCAGGTATAAATCAACCTTCTAATCATCATTAGCTGTCTGATTAGAAGGCCATATAAAGACATATATTGGAGATTGACATTAAAACTGTGTTTAGCATCAAAGAATGTTAGGTACGATGTAGGGCCCACCTGAAAGCATACCAATCCATGAGAAGGGGTGAGAGAAAGGGTACCCCAGTATTTATTAGGGTTGGGGCCCACATGCCATAGGAGACGCTAAGATGAATCACAACCAGTCGTTTAGGGGGGCTCCAATGTCCTTCTCTTTTGTCCCCCTCAAGAAAAGCACAGCCCAACAAATAAAAACACAAACATCAAAACCACAGCAGCCCTTCAAATACAAGTCAATTATGGATTTCTACCATTAGATGTTGGCCTGATATTTATGTTGACTCGCATGTATTTAAGTGGGCTCCACACGTTCCCAACTCTAAAAGCTTCAAACAAACCTATTGCCTTAGGTCAAAAAATATTTACCCGTTCATTGGTTCTAAATGGAGTTGATCCTCTTGAAATAGTCCTACAATAATAATGCCCACCTATTAAAAATCTAAGCTGCACAGATAAAATAAAGGCACTTTGCCATTATACTACGTATATTTAAATTTTTACACTAGAAGTTGGCGTCATCATAAGACGGAACTTTTGATAAAAGAAAATGGGGTTAATAAAGTACATTCGTAAGATTGTGCCAATCCCTTTTCTATCAAATGACCAATTCTTATGTGGGAACCAGTGGCGGACCCACTCTTTTGGTACCTGGGGCGGCCGCCCCAGGTCAAATTTAAAAATTCCTTTAATTCTATTGGGCTACTGGCCCATGCCCCACATGAACAAAGGCCCATGCCCCATATGTTTAAGTCCATTGCCCCATATCAAAATTGGTGAATGAAGAAAAGAAAAAAAAAAACCCTACTTCGTTCTTCTGCTCTTCACTACTCTGACTCTCAACCTTAGCGAGCTCCTTTTGGCTTCTTCCTTGAATGCATCACTTCTCTTCAGATGCTTGTAAGGCTGTGACAATTGTTCCTCATTCGGCTTCAGGTAAATCTATCACCTTCTCTCTAGCGCTGTCGCCTCTCTCTCCCCCCTCACTCTCCCTCTGCGTTTTTCTCTATGAACTCTCTCTCTCTCTCTCTGTATGTGACTATGTCATTGTCGCCTCTCCCTCTCCCTCTTCCCCTTCTCTCCCTATATTTTTATGATTAATGATTAAATATTTTGTGTCTATTTAAATGGAATACATTTTTTCTTTTGCTAGCTATTGTTAATGTGAAAAAAATTATAAAAAAAAGTTTTGCCCCACCTAAACAAAAATCCTGGGTCCGCCACTGGTGGGAACCAACCCTTATTTAAATAGAATTTGGAATACATCATAAATGAGCTGTCCCGCGTGCATGACAGGTTGCCCCATGATGATATGGCGAACCGTGATTGGTCCACTCATGATCATTATGGGATAAATCAATCAGAAGATCCCGATTCATCATAAATTAGAAGCACACATATGTTTTCTGCAAATCAAGATTTTTAATAGAATTTTTGTAATAAGTTAAATCACAGATGTCATAATCGTCTTAGTTTGTGTGTGAATCTATTTACGAGGCGGGATTTTGTTTGGCCTTTTTGCTAATCCAAAAGATGGTAGCAATTGAAGGAAATTCCACAGTTGAATCGGCACCACTGCCTAGTTCTATTTCCTTGGGTAGGCCCTTTTTTCAATTTTCTATTGTTGACTAGACTTTTCTTTTTAACTTTTTCTGGTGAGAGTTGACTAGGCCTAATAAGTTAAACTGTGAGATAATACTTAGATAATTTTTATATATAGTATATTTTATTTGTTATATTATTTACAAATATTTGTTAGAATAAAAAAAATCTTAATTAAAAAATAGAAGCAGGAAATAATTAAAAATTATATTTCTTTTTTGCTAAAATTGTTTTGGTAAAAGTTTTTCGCTAAGTTGGGATAGATAAAATCTATCCCAATTCTCTAAGTTAGGGTAAATTTTCATTTCTTTTCTCACAAGTTCTCCATCCCAACTCAGCGAAAATCTATCCCGAATTTTGTTATGTTTCGGATTAGGGCTGTCAAAGGGAAGGGCCTGGCCCGCGTCCTATCCCTACCTCTCGATATATGCAAGGCCGGGCAGCCAAAGCCCTCGAAAGCCTATACTATCTAGCCCTTATCCTACCCTCGAGGGCACGACTGGGCTCAGCGCCTCAAAACAAAACATAAAAAAAAAAAAAAAAAGTTTATAAAAATTTCCCAAAATTCTTTTAATTAAGTACTCTCCATAGACTATTTTTTGGAGAAATGATAGAAACACCCTTTCCTCATGACATGCTTTGTCTTTTTTTTTTTTTTTTTTTTAATTCTTTCCTCTCAAAAATTGGCAATTTTGATTTTGGTTATCATAACCATTTAATGACACTAGTTTTTCTAGTCGTTTAGACCGATCCTTTTAAGAATCCATGCATACATTAGTTGAGTATTTGGTTGGACTTGATCATTACTCTTAAGGTTAGTATTTTTTTCCTTTCTCAAAATAACTAATGGAGAGGTTTTAATTAAAAGAATTGTGGAAAATTTTATACTCTTTCAAAATATCAAATCTTCATGTACTTTTTTTTTTTTTAAATGAGCAAAAAGATTTAAACCTTTTTGAGATTTCCCCTTATAAACCATGAGGACAAGAGTTACTCTTACCGTTCATATATCATTCTAGGCTTCATTATATTAAACAATTTCTGCTTAACTAGGTGATAAGGCTAATATATATTCTATATATATATATATATATATATATATATATATATTGTACGTGCCCAAAGTGTCGACTTCTCAAGTCACTGATGTCGACTAAAAGTGATGTGTCCATACTTTTGTGTATCAACGTCATCCAATTCAACCAATCCGTGCAGCACTTTAGGATCTTTGAAAAAAATGGGTGTGTTCACATTACAGAAAATCAAAAATTCCAACGTTGAAACTTGAAATTATGGTGGATTTGCTTTATCTTTGATGTTGACTTTTAAATGAATGTTTAGTGAATGGAAAGACTTGGTGAATTGATGCAGGAGCTTATGAATTCAATCTATATGAGGATGCTTGACTGAAGTAGTCTTAAATTATCTTGATCGGCTTGATTGAACAAAAGGGGCCAAAGCTAATGGTAGAAAGATCAATTGGCTGGAATTACTTTTCTTGTATTTGGTTTGAGCTGCTCTGTTTCGGCTAAAGGAAAATCTACTTCAGCTTGGTCTCAAGGGGGCTATTGGGTGGACTAGCGGGTATTAGGTACCCGTGGGAATATGTTTACATAGATAGCCTATAAATACGGCGGTTATAGTGGTTAATACTTATTGTAGTGAAAAAGAGAAAAAAGACTTTTTTTTGTATTATACCCCATTTCATTTTCAGTTTAATATACTTCCATATCTCCAAATTTAACTAGTCATAGTAACCACCACAAGATTTGTGTTGAATTTTTAAAAAAATGACAACTTGCATTAGTTAAATTAAAAAAAATATATAAGTATAATCATTATTTATAATGGAGATGCTCCTATGAGAGATATCTCTCACCTTATATGAGAGATATGGGTGGGGGCGCTCACATTTAAAGTTGTTTGTATTGGATATGGATGCAGGGCCTCCACACAATCTTTTCATTTAAGGTGAGAGATATCTCTCATTTATAAAAAATACCATTATCTTATCCCTAGTCCTAATAATTTCTCTCAAATTCTCCCCATGCACATGACACATAATCATGTATTTGAGACTTTCTTTAATCTAATTTGGGGGTTGTCTAATTATTGGGTCCAATTATAATCAATTATAAGTAACAGAGTGTAGATTTTCTTTGTGATCGATTTAGATTTGATGAAATGGGCCCCGTATTGATAAAAATGAATTTATGTAGGGTTGCTTTCTTTCTTCCGCTGATGTACTATAGTAATTGTTAATATTAAAAGATTTTAAAGAAAAACAAATTCAAAGCTTTTGAAAATACGCATATATGAATAAAGAAATGGGCAAAAATGTCATTTTACTCTAAAGAACTTAATGGTGATGTATAAGGCTACTAATTTTGGGACATGAAAAGGTAATAAAATGAGAGGAAGGGGGCGTATTAACAAATATTGAAAACATATGGGCCCTATTTACAAAATCCTATAAACTTTTAGGGTGTATACAAAAAAAAAAAAAAAAAAACTAAAAAAAAGAGGTCTTTCTTGTAAATACAGAAAAAATCCAATAGTCTTCAGTTCCGGATGATTTGACAACTAGAAAAGCGAAGGTTCTTTCAATGGAGAGGGTTTCCGGCAGGCGTCCGATGACGCGACCGAGGTCGAAGAAGAGCACGTCGGGGCAGAAAGGCTTGCCAAAGCCCGAATCAAGCCGGCCGGTAAGTCCTGGGAGAGTCCGGCTTCGAATCTCTGAGATTAAGAACGATGACCTTGTCAGAGGTCATCGGCTCTCACAAGGTTAGATCGCCAAGGTTTTTGCGACTACGACAAGGGTCGTCGCTCTCAACCGATTGAGAGGTAGCCCCGAGCCTTATCAAAAATCAACGACGACGCACCAGTGCTGTATCATCTTTCATAGAAACATCACACTGGATCGATCCGGAGCCACTTCAACTATTGTTCAACCCCTTTTTTTTTCAGCTCGATCGAAGCAGAAAAACCTTTGAGCAGAACCCATCTGGTAATTTTCCCTTAGATCTAGTATGGCATTTTGCTTTACCCAGAACCATCTTGAAATTTGTATCAAATTGTTTTCTTTTTCAAATTGTGCAGTTCGATTACTTAGATTGGAGTTTCATCAAGGTGTGCTACTGTTTTTCTGTCTTTTTTTTGCCTTGATTTTCATTTGGGGCTGTGAAGAAATGATATCTCAATTCCCACCTGATGTAATTCTCAATTTTTGCCCTGAAACAACGATCGTCGATCGATCCAATTTTTGTAAGAAACACCTTCTTATTTATTTTCTTTTCTTCATTCCTAGAAATTGAGAGTGACTATGGCATTTTGTCTAGGTGGCATTTGGGGATTGGTTCGAACAGTATTCCCCCCCTATTTCGGTGAAACAGGGGAACTGGACTCTCGTTGAGTTCGAAGGATGGTGCAGAGAATCAAAAAGTAAATATTTTGAAAGTCTAAAAAGTTGTCATCATCCTCTTAAATGTCCAAAACTCTCGCAAACAATTTTGACTCAATTTGTGCAAATCTCTATGAAGTTGAATGGGGCAATTCATATTTTGGCTAAGCTAAGTTCAATCCTAAAGGGAAACCTTTGTTGGGAAAAAAGACATCCCCTTGGGGTTAAATCTTAATTAGGCTAAGTCCTCGTAGTGAGGTTTTTTTTGATAACACCCCTTTTTTTTGCCAAAAAAAAAGAAGTTATCCAAATACTAGTTAAATTGAAATTCAACCAAACTTTGATACATTAATGGGAGTCCTACAAGATTTTCTTGCATCAAACAATTTAAAATGGTAGAAAGCTAGGCCCTTGAAAGTTTCATGCTTGAGACTTTTCAACAACTCCCGGGTATATGCTCCACCTTAAAAACCCCACTACCCCCCATGTGCCTAATATAAAATTTACTATTTTTTTATATGCTCCCCCCAGGATTTTCTCCTTTTTGGGTTTCTTTTTTTATTTTTTTCCCTGAGTTGGCACCAGTGCCATGGATTTTTTCATTTATACATAGTGGCTCCTCCAAAGCAAATTTTTCAGATTCTCCACTGGTAAACAAACAATGATATCAACTTATTAGCTTTAAGCCTTATAAATTGGTATATGGTTTTTTACATGGTATCAAAGTGGGTTCTATCCCTGTGTTTTGTGTAGCCTACCATCCATAAAATCTGTTGAATGTATAAACCATATATCCACCACTGTTCATGTTGTTTCTATAAAATTTACCTGCATGGTGCAACCCCTTGTTGTCACTATTCATGTTCCAGGAGAAAAGTTCGTTTTCCTCTTCCAGCTGCCTTAATTAGTCTAAAGCAAAGTATTTCACGGTCTCTCATGAGTCCAAGAAACAGTAGTCTTACCCGTCGTCTCTGATTTCTTCTATAAATTCCACGTATGGATGAAGCTAAGGCGCCCTTGTCCTCCTTTTCTTCTCTTCAAATCTCATTCACTTTCTTAAAACAAATGAAGAAATATAGTCCAAACTACTCTCTCTGCTCAATGCCCTTTTGCTCTTCTTACTCAGCTACCAACAACACGTCTCTACTGCATCAGAAAATGCCCAATCCAAGGTTAGTATGTTCTTTCTACTCTCTTCTCCAACTTTTTAAAGATTTCAAATTTGTAAATTCTCTCTCTTACTTGAAATGGGAATGTGCCTAATAAATTCCCAGTCGTATATTGTCTATATGGGCGAAAGGAAGCACATAGCGATCCATCGCTTGTGGTAGACTCACACCACACCATTCTTGCTACAGTGTTGGGAGGGAGGTAAATACTATTCACTTGTGGATTTGAACTTTTGCAGGTCTGTGTTATTTTGGTTTCCTTTAATTTATATTTGTATTTTTATTTGACATATGGCTTCTGAAATTGCAGCAAACAAGAAGCAGCTGATTCGATTTTTTACAGTTACAAGCATGGTTTCTCAGATTTTGCCGCGAGTTGACAAATTTCTCAAGCAGAAATGATGGAGTTTTTCTCAAGTAGTCATGCTCTTGCTTAATAGAATATTTAGGTCCTATTCATTTGCAGAAAATTTAAAAAATTAAAAAAAAACATACGAGCTTCTGTCAAAGGAGCTAACAAAACACGGTTATTTAAAAAGTTAGGGGTGTAAGAATATAAGGCTTTTCGTAAAGATCTAAATAAGATCTTCACTTTCTCTCGGATTATTTAAGATATTAATTACGTAAGGATATGTATACTAAGAAAAATTACAAAGAATATAAGATGGAGATGTAGATGGATCTCTGGAACTTAACTGATGGAACTTGAAACTTTTCTAGGATTACTAAAATTACTAGGTGATAGCTGGGTATTCATTTTCAGGTTTCCGTTTTATTCAAATCTAATTCAAGAAAATAAACTATTTGTATGGCCACTTTTGAATTAATATTTAGCTTTTTTCTTTCATTTTGTAAATTACTTTTAGAAATAAAAACTCTCAGATTTTTAGGGAATTCAATTTACATAAAATTATATTAGTTCCTATCAATTATTATCAATTATCATCAATATATGCCATAAGCCCAAAGTAACATTTCTCTCATAATCCTGCCCGTAAATTGGTTATGTAAGTCATCTGATAGGGACTCCAACAACCACAAGAAGGACAACAAAAACAAAACAAAGAGTCCCATCTCATAGGGCGCCCACTTTGGAATCTGCTTTTAACACCAGTTGAAGAATAATGGGACTGAAAGTGGACATCAGGCCGTCTCTTGCTTCCACCCATTCATAACCTGGATCTCTGCAAATCTTGGAAGGTTGAAAAATGGCTTTTATTTGAGTCGCGTCCTCTGTTTCTCAGACCAAGACCCGAATGATAGAAAGGGCGCTGGTATTTAGACTCAAACCAGGGCCCAACATGGGTCTATGTTTATCATACCCAAATATCTTGTATGGCATAATTCCTGAGAATGTTTCGCTAGGAGAAACGAATGAAGAAAGACTTGTTTTGGTAGTTATTTTTATCTCCCTCTTTACACATCTATAAATTTCTCGTTTCTATGTCTCCCTTGTCCCTGTATCTCTCTAGATTCTCTCTCATAAAAATGCAAGCCAAAGATGTTTTCTTCATTCATCCCCAAATGGAACATTCCTGGAGTGAATGCTAATAGGTTTTGAGAAGATTTGGGAGCCAAGAACTGTTTTACTATGATCAATCAAAGTGGGGCTGGCCGGGGTTCCATGTTAAATAAATAAATAAAAAAGTTTGGAGCCAGACTGTTACTATGGCAGAGAACAAGACCCTGACTCAAATTAAGACCCAAATTATTTGTGTCCTCAGTGGTATAAAACTTCCGTGGGGCCCACTCAGAATTTGCATTATTCTAATCATGTTTACCTAGAATGGGTACATGCAAAACAAAAAATATACCAGTTAAATAAATTACAAGTCTTTTCTTCAGTTCTGACTTTTAGTGGAACCCATATCCTCCCTGAGGCCCACATTTAAAATCTTATAATAAAAAAAAAT